>JAOXNR010049554.1:0-50287 GCA_028571225.1 Parsonsia alboflavescens | reverse complement strand
CTAATTCCTTATGATTTAAACTTCCGGTGATCCGTACCTTACTATGCTGAACGTCCCAACACATAGATCACCTATTTCAATCAATGTGGACCTTATTGCATGTTATGCTAATGTGTAAAAAAATTACTTATTTAGATTATAGTATTTTACACTTTTTCTCAGAAAATGATAGCCTTTTTGAGCATAAATCCCAACATTTTTCTCACCAAGCACCTATAAAGAACAAAGTTGAGAAGCTTGAGAGTTTTCAGTTTAAAGAGCTTGATTGCAGAAAGGAAATCCGATTGCAAGAGAAAGAGTTTTGGTAAATTCCAAATTCTCTTAAATGTTTATATTTATATAGAACAAGGGATCTTTTCCATTCTAAAAAGGAATATTACTTGGGAAAGGACAAAACTGCCAAAACTGAAAAGACACAAAACTAGCCGTTACAATAAAAAAAAAGCACGACCTTTCAGAGCTCGATAGCATGGTAATGGAAATTTAGGCGCCACGACCTTGAAGCTCGCCGGACCAAAAAAGGGGTAATGATGGAAAAAATGGGTACAACCCAAACAACAAAACCAATATAACCTTGAATACCAACCCAAATATGATAGATCTGATCCAACATTGCTAAGGTAGAGTCAGCTACCTCCTAGGTCATCGAGCTTCAATGAGCATAGGAAGGTCTCACTAGACTTCGACTTTCGACTTAGTAAGCTTCAATCCATCTCATGCACCTTACATACCACAATCAAACATCTATGACACTTAACACACGTTATAAACCTTAAACTCACTCATCAAGATCTTCGGTAGTCACTGGTACGTCGCAAAGTTGGTTCATAGGTGATTAATGAGCTCATAGCTCCTACACCAGAGACGTACATGGCAAGGTACCTAATATTATGAAAACTCCACTATTCAAGGAGCAATTGGCTGGATATTATCTCACAATTATCCTAAATGCCTACATTCACGTAATTGAGATTAACTCCAACTAGGTAACTTCACCTAATTGATAACTTATTATTTGATATGTATTATCGGAATTATCGGATCACACATAGATTACACAAGTTGATTATTCAATACTGACTTAGCCATCAGAGCTTTCCTTGGGGCAATAGTCCACTCTAGTGGTCCAAATCATTTCCGGTTGTGCTTACAACGTCGTCGTAGTTTGGGGTGACTCGGAGATCATTTTCAAGCTAAATCAGGAAGAAAAAAAAATTTTCGCCTTATTTTCCTAATGCTCTATTAGGTTTCAGGTTAGATTTGTGTTCAGTGCTCATTGTTCTTTTACTTGTTTTTATGCAAGTTCACTGATTATTTCATTGAATAATAGCAAACCATCTATCATGGTCAAATTGTATGCAAAGTTTCAACTCATTTGGTGGTAATTTTATAGTTCAATCGACTCTGATAAGAAATTTAGTCAAAACTTAATTTTGAGATGAAAGCCTTTAGAAAGATACGACTTTCAACCAGTTTGGACTTGATTTTTTACCTGATTAATTTGAGTTTCTCGGGGACAAAATTTTGTCATTTTCTTCTACTATTAAGGATGAAATCTAAAAATTTTTTACTTGATAGAAGTTCATTTGATTAGTCCCATCAGGATAAACATAGTTGGTGGAGTGGCCAGCGTGCAGACTAGAGATCTTAGGTTCGAATTTCATCAATACCCTCATGAATAAGCGAAATGATGAGATGTAAGAAAACCGTCATGGACACTATAAAAAAAATAAAAAATAATAATACAAAGTTCATTTGATTGATTATCAAAATAAGTTTAGAAGTGGAAGATGAAATATGGTTGATGGGGTCCAAAAGATGTTGGACCGGGTCACAACACAAATCCTGATGGAGCTCCGCTATTTGCTGAATGAGAAGATGAGGTCACTGGAGTGGGCTGTCGCGCAGGGAAGAGCTCCAATGCCTAAGTTAGTATTTTGGGAGAGTTTTCCGATCAAGGTAGAAAGCAGGAAGACTCTGTTTTCTATTGTCTTAAGTGGTTGTCCTTAGACTAATTGTGTGTATTTGCTTAAGTAGAGAAAGAGTCCGTTACCTCCTGGAATTAGGCTCCTTATTATATAATAGTAGGTAATTAGGATAATTGTGGGATTCAGTTGGATCCCGCCAATTGCTCCCAAGATCATGGAGTTTCCCTGGAATGAGAGATCTTGCCATTCATGTCTCTGTGAGAGCTACGAGCTCTCTAACCGACCTTCAGACCATCTACGCAACCTTTCCGTGGATGTTGAAGATCTTGAACATCTCTTCTGGCGCCGAGTGATCCTTGGCTCCTTAGAGTTGCTAGGAGTCGTGCACCGATGGTCATGGGATGGACAATTTATGATTCGGATCGGAGCTTTCTTGGTTGTAGTCGAGATCTAGAAAGATTGCAACTCAAGCTCATTTAGGACTTCGATGACCTCTAGGTCAGTGACCTGGGAGGTTAGTGGTGGCTGGCGCTTGCCCACGTGTCCTCATTGACTTCGTGAGTCTGAATTTCAGGTATGGAAGGCATGGGACCGTCTGGCCCATTTGGGTTGACTTAAGTCCGGGTTCTGCCAATTTAAGTTGACTAGTCTAGGTCATGCCCGTTTCACCTATCAATGGTCAAAATATTTAGCAAGAAAAAAAATTGTCTAATGTTAATTTAACATACATTATATGAATTTCAATGCTTAAATGATTCTTGATCTATAGAAATCGTATTTCATTGCTCCAAAAATTGTTAATTTAGATTCCTCTATTTTTGTCTTTATTTTGGTACCTGATTATTATTAATTTTACGAAACCTTGACTTCGTTGGACTTCAATTAGATTCAAGAAAAAAAAATGATCAATAGCACGGAACGTTATAGGTGAGGGCCATAAAAGTTGTAAACATATATACATGATAGAGCACAAAAGCGACCTCCGAGTCACCCCAAACCTCGACAACACCTGTAATCACAGTCAGAAAAGATTTAGATCACTGGAGTGCCTTTGTTGCCCTGATAAGAGTCAAATTGAATGAAATCTACTTGTGTAATCTCTATGTGATTCAATATGTACATAGAATAAGAAGTTACCAATTAGGTGGAGTTACCTTATCGGAGTGAATCTTAGTTACTTGAAAGTAGGCATTTAGGATAATCGAGAGATAGGATCAAGCCAATTGCTCTTTGAATCATGGAATTTTCATAATTTAAGGTACCTTGTCATGCAAATCTCTGGTATAAGAGCTATGAGCTTGTTAATGACCTATGAAGCAACTTTGCGACCTTCTAGTGAGCCTTGAAGGTCTTGATGAGCTTCTTCACAAGTTAAGATGAGTGATTTTAAGGCATTTAATGTGTGTTAAGAGTCATACATATTTAAACGTGACATGGAAGATCCACGAGATAGGTTCAAGCTCACTGGGTCGTAGCTCATGGTCCAATGAGACCTTTCCTAAGCTCGCAGAAGGTCAACTATTCAGGAGGTCGCTAACCTCTTCTTTGAAATGTTTAATTGAATCCTCTATATTTAGATCAATATCTGAGGTTATTCGGATCGGGTTGTTCGGGTCGTACCCGTTTTACCCATCATTGCCCCCTTTAGGTCCAATGAGCTCCAAGGTCATGGTGCCTAAATTTTCGTTACCAAGATACTGAGATCCAAAAGCTTGTGCTATTTTCTGTAATGGCTAGTTTTCATGTCTTTTCAGTTACGCGTCTTCCTAAGGAACATTACTTTCTAGAACCAAAAGAATTCCTTGTTCAATATAAAAAGAGAAACTTAAGAGAATCTGGGATTTACCAAACCTCCCATTCTCTGCGAACAGTTTTCCTCGTCACAATCAAGCTCTTTTAAGCTGCAAACTTTTAATAAAAATGAATATCTACCCTCTAAATTGGAAGAAGTTTTCCCCTTTAGGTCTAATTTGAATGCGACTCTTATAATGGAGTTCTATGGGGAAAGAGAGCTAGACAAGGGTGATATTATTGCTCCTGATAAGGATGAGTGTCCCGATAGTAAGTGAGAGGGTCATATTATCCTCCATGAGACTAATCTTTATGGAGGGATTCTTCTTCCATATCTTCGTCCCCTGTTTATGGACATAGCTTACTTTTGGAGATTTCCCTTTACCTAATTTGCTCCTAATGCTATTATGACAATGGTCGCTTTCATAGAGACCTACCATCTGTATAGAGTACCTATTTCTTTATAGCACTTTAGATGTTCCTTTAAGGTTGGAATTTCCATTGCCCTTCGTACTTCTAGTCACATGCTATCTCCAATTCAACAATCATTATAAGCTTGTGGGCAAGTTTCCTTCTTCTGGTGCTCCATGGTAAGAGTTTTTCTTCCATGCTAGACTTCCTGCAGATCAAATCTGAGCTAATCCATATCTGGAATGGAATCTTAGCAACGCCTTTTTCAATGACCCCCCTATCTTAGCTGGCGAGTTTGAGCAAGCTAGAGCTTTCCTTTTTGACTTGGCCCAATCAAATCATCCCAAGATAGGTTCCACAGCTCCCACTTGGGATACTTCATTCTTTATTCCAGCTAGGCTAGGAAGGCCTAGAGATCCCAACCTCCCTTAAGTCAGAGAGACCAGTGGTATTCCTTCTTTTGGTAAGATTGTGTGCCTTCACTTGTGATGAACTTTAATATTGTTTTGTATATGTATAGGTCGCTGATGCTTTTTTTATTTTTCTTTGGTAGCAATGTGCTCTTGGGTAGTTGTACATCGTCCTAAGGGATCTCAGCAATCAAGTTAATCCGAAAAATAGTCTAGTGAGCCCCTAGACTTGCAAGCTTTGTCTGGGAGTGTTTTCTGTCCCAAATTCTTCAACAAAAACTCCTGCTTCCTTCAAAGGTCAATTTACCTCCCCCCAGGTCCAAAAAGTTCACAATGGCTAATAAGACTCGGAGTGCCCTCAAGAGAGGGAGAAAGGAGGTAGTACCAAGTTCTCCTTGACCTACCAAAGTCATCTCTGTCTTCGATTCACCTTCTCCTTCATCTAGTTGGAGGAAGAAGGTCTCTGCTACTGTTGTTATCAAAGGTGAAGGTCAAGTGACCTCTGAAAAAGAAGTGTTGTTCAATGGCTATGCCACTAAAAAGGTCGCCGAGACCTTAAAGAGAATTGGTAAGGAAGTCTTGGCCTCCCAGCCTAAAGGGGATTTCAAGAGGTGGGTTCCCGACCAGCCTTTAGAATCAAATGACTCTCTATTCCAATGGCCGCATTCTCAGTCTTTTTTGATGGTGTGCTTGCCTTCCGTTGATCAGGAAATCTTCAAAGAGCTTTCAAATGCTAAGCTTGATAAATTTTCCACCGTTATGCAATCTGCCGTTAGAGTTGCGACCTTTCTTCTTTGCTATTCATCTTTCTTCTCTCTCTCTCTCTCTCTCTCTCTCTCTCTCTTTTTGAAAGAGCTTCTCTACAAAATACATACTGACTTCCTTCTCCTTTCTTTTGTTGTTGATTTATCCTTTCAGAGACATGTTTTAATGGGCAAAAGACTACGGACAAGAGAAGAGAAAGAAAAGAAAGACAAAGATCTCACTGAGCTGATTAATACTCTCTAGGATGAGAAAAAAGAGTTGGAGGATAGGAACAAAGAGCTCATTGCTTCTAAGAATCAAGCTATTGCATTTGTTATCAATTGTAAAAAGAACGTCAGTGAAGCCAAGGAAGAGAACAAAAAGATGATAGCTGCTATGAATGATTACTTGAATAAAGAGAAAAGGCCGACTGACAAGGTCGAGAGTTGCAAGCTCATATCAAAGTTTTGGAAGATTAAGTCGAGTCAAATTCCCATTTGCTAGATAATTCAAAAGCTTTCTATGACCTTGAAGGGAATCTTTATTTGGATAAACTTGAATAGCTTCCAGCCTTCCAATGATGGAGCCCTAAATGATTGATCCGTATGTTGAGGGGATTAAATTATTAAAGGCAAATAATCCTGGTTTGGAAGGTGATCCCTACACATATGAGAGTTTGAAACATCCTGACCAAGCTTCCCCCCTTCCTTAGAACCGGAAAATAGAAGCTTCTCCTATATCAGCACCAACAGAGATTGGTGGGCAGCGAGCTGTTGTTGGCTTCATTGGAGAGAGAGTAGTTCATGACATTCCTCCTCTGGCGACCTCCAAACCTTCAGGTAGGATCAACCGTAATTATGGTGACTTACTTAAGTATTATCCCTTCTATCCTAAGATTATTGATTTTTATGAGACTCCTGATCTTTCCTAAGCTATTCGCATTTCCTTAGTTGGAGCTCCTATTGAGATCGTTACAAATTATCCCGTAGGTCCATTGAGTATGCATGATATGGAGAAGATTGCTGGAGGCCAGGTCTCCCTGAGCTTGCAAAAAGCCCTTGAGGAGAAGATAGACCAGGTCTTTCCAAGGCTTGTTACTACTTTCTTCTCATCTTTTTATATTTCTTAGATGATGGTTATAACATATACAATGCTTATTTTGAGCCCATTCTTCTTGTATTTTATATGTCTACTGCTCTCGAGGTCTGTTTGTGGCCTCTTTTTTTCATATCTATGTATTTGGCTTTGATGATTCTTCATTTGTTTTGATTCTACTTTGATAAAACTTTTTTAGGCAATGCTAGTATAGAATAAAACTTTGATACATCTTTGGTAGAACTTGCACAAGTATTGAAGAGATGGTACAGTTCAAGGCCATCATGAGCTTGTGAAGCTAGCATTCAGATAAGTCTTTGAGAATTAAAGTAGATTCAGAAAATTGGAATTTGATAAGTCACTGAGGTTATCTAATGGACTTGTATAGCTAGGTGGGACTTAGGCATAAAACTTCTTTAGATAACAAATATTCCGAGGCCTTAGAAGCTGCCAACCTTCAAGATCAGCAAGCTTATAGTGACTACATAAGGACTTTCTCAGCTTTCTTGTAACTTTGCTGCTTGTCCTTGCTTCCCAACATCTGACCTTTTGAGAACATTTTCTCCAACTGCAAACTGTTTTTTTCTTTTTTTTTTTTTTTTTTGACCTTTTTGTTGAAAAAGTTTGTGACTTGTTTCTTGTACCTTCTATCAGCTTCCAAGGCTTTATTTCTTGTTTCTTCAAGGAGGTCAAAGTTTACCCTTCTCTTCCCCTCGTTTGAGGCTTATTAGTATTTAGTTAATCTCAAAGACTGCTTTCCAACCTCCACTGGTAGCACTGATTCTACACCAAAGCTTAAACAAAAATTTGTTTCTCCAATGGCCTTTCTATGTGTAGTTCTATAAGCCCATAATATACTTGGAATTTCCTTTCACCGGGAGGGTTTTTGACCTTCTTCTCTCGAGCTTAGTTAGCCTTCTCTTTAGACCTTCCAAAATTGTTCTATTTTTGACCTTGGCAAGTCCATTTGCTTAAGTATGAGGTACTCAGTAAGTCAATCTTTGTTCTCTGTTCAAATGTTTACAAAAGGTCTTGAAAGGGTCACCAACAAATTGCCTTCCATTAACTAAGATAACAGCCTGTGAAATCCTAATCTACACATAATGTTTCTCCAAACAAAAGAGTGTACTTTTGGTGAAGAGATAATTGTCATAGCTTCTGCTTCAACCCATCTAGCGAAATATTCTACAGCTACTATCAAGAATTGAACACCCCCCACTCCCTTACGAAAAGGTCCTAAGAAGTTAATTCCCCATATATCAAAAAGAATTGAAGCACTAATGGATTGATACCTTGTTGGAGGTATGTGCTGCTTGTTTCCATGTAGTTGACAACTTGTGCATCTTTGAATGATCCTCTCGATGTCTGATACCATAGAAGGCCAATAATATCCAGTTCTCAATATCCTTTTTGCCATGGTCTTGGCACCAATGTGTGATCCACATATTCTACTGTATACCTCTTCAATGACATATTCTCCTTCAGCTTTGCTCAAGCATTTGAGTAATGGCCATGTATACATCCGCCTATATACCTCATCATCACCTATCAAGACATAGTGAGGTACCCATATTTTGATTTGACAAACTTCTTTTGCATCTTCTGGGAGCTCATTATCCTAGAGGAATTTGTAAATTGGGTATCTCCTATCTAATTGTAATTCTATGACCAAGTTCTAGTCTTGATCCATGCTCGGAGAGTACAATTGCTCGACTAAGAGCTCAGCATTGGTGCCTGCAAGCTCTGGTAAACTTTAGATAGTGTATCAGCTTATGTATTTTGCTCTCTAGGGGTTTGTTCAATGAGGAAGTATTCAAGGTTTGATGTTATATCTCATACTTGTTTGAGATATTTAATCATATTTTCTTCCTTAAACTCGTAGGCTCCGGCGACCTAGCTAGCAATGACTTGTGAGTTAATTTTTGCTTGCAAATTGTGCACTTTTAGAGCTTTTATAAGTCTTAGACCTACTAAGAGAGCTTCATACTCAAATTCATTGTTCCAGGTTGGTAAGTAATATTTCCCAGTGAAAGGGATTCTCACTCCCTCGAGGCTGATCAATATAATTTCGACACCTGAATTTTCTTTCTCGGTGGAGCCATCTATATACATGGTCCACACATTTGTTTCACAAGTTTCAATGAGCTCCAATGGAACTCTTGTACATTTTTCCTAAAGGTCTGAGAGAGCTTAAGCTAGATAGCTTTCCTTGGCTCAAAATCGATATGATACCCTGAGAGTTCAAGCGACCACTTCATCATCCTACCTGATAATTCGGGCTTTGCTAATGCTTGCTTTAAAGGAAAATTTTTCCATACTCTGATCAGGTAAGCTTCAAAGTAGGGCTTAAGTTTCCTTGATGCAATGACAATGAGGTACATAAATTTTTCGAGGCCAGGATATCTAATTTCTGGACCTTGAAGTAGATGACTTACATAACAAACAAGAAGTTGTAAACCTGACCTTTCAACTAAGAGTACCAAGCTAACAACTTTCTCAGTTTTAGTGAGGTACATTAGAAGCTCTTCTCGAGGCATCTGTGAAACAAGTTGTCGAGGTTTTCTCATAAATTCTTTTAGCTTCATAAATGCAGTCTAACAATCCTCTGACCATTAGAACCCATCTAGCTTCTTCAAAATGCTGTATAATTTCTCTCCTTTATCTGCCAACTTGCTAATGAAGCAATTTAGAGTTTCCAACTTCCCTATTAAGCTTTGTACTTCTTTGATGTTTCTAGGAGGTTCCATGTCCAAGAGAGCTTTATCTTATCTGGATTTGCATTGACACCTCATTCCAATATCATAAAACCCAAAATTTTCCAACTGAGACTCCAAAGGTACATTTCTTCGGATTGAGTTTCATATGGCAGCTTTCAGTTTTGAAAAATCTCCCTGATATCTTCAATAAAGTCATCCGAGGCTTTGGATTTGATTACTTTATCATCCACATAGACCTCGATGTATCTTCTGAGTTGTTTCCTGAAGACCTTATGCATAGCTTGCTGGAACTCTACCCCTACGTTCTTCAATCCAAAAGGCATTTTGGTGTAGGAGTAGGTTCCTCCCTCAATTATGAATTAGGTCTTTTCCATGTCCTCTAGAGCCATTGGGATCTGATGATATCCCTTGTATGCGTTCAAGAAACAAAGCTATCTAGTTGATATCCAGTTGTCGAATCGATCATCTCGTCAATGCTCGAAAGTGGATACAAGTCCTTATGGCAATATTTATTAAGTGTTATGTAATCTACACACATCCTCCATGTCCCTTCTTTCTTTGGTGTAGCCACTGGATTGGCTAACCATTCAGGATGCGCAACCTCGTTTAAAATTCTAGCATAAAAAAGATATTTATCTTGAGCCATGACTTCATTCCTTTTCGGAGCAAATATTCTCTTCTTTTGTTTAACTAGTTTGAGTCCTGGCCTGAGACCGACCTTGTGCTTGGCTAACTCTCTATCTATGCCTTCGAGGTCAGTAGATCAGCAAGAAAAAACTTTTAAATACTCTCGAAGTTAAGCAACCAACTTTCCCTTGACTTTGGAAGGTAATAGCTCACCAATCTTTATCCCTTTCTTTTATAAACATGAGATTGAGAAAAACTTTTCATCCCTTGCTAGCTGCTTAGATTCTAGATTTGTCATCCTTTGAAGTTGTTGCCCGGGTCTCTGCATCTCCTTTTGCGAGATTGCATTCTGAGGCTACTTTTTTGTCTCCTTCTAAGGTTATCCAACTGTCACCAACTTGAATCCTCATGCAATAGTAGAGTAAGGAAATTTTACCCTTTGGATCTAAGACACTTTTCCTTCCAAGAATTACATCGTAGGTCCTTGGTGCATCTACCACTAGCCAATCCATAATGTCTGTAACTCTTTTGCCATTTACTATTACTGCTATAGCGACTCGGAAAATTCCTTCCACATAGGTCGTAATGCCACTAAAACTAGTCAGAGCTGTGTTTGACTTTAGCAGTGAGCTCTTATCTATGCCCATTTGGTCGAAAGCTTTCTTGTATAATACATTCATCGCACCTCCGGTATCTACTAGAATTTTTCAGATCAAGAATTCCCTAATCTAGAAAGACACGGTGAGGGGTTCAGCATCTGCTCCCCAAGCTCGCTTTGACCTCCTCTCAATAGCATTGATCTCTCTCACTGGTTTGCCGGACCTACATTTTTGGCAAGGAATTCTTGCAAATAACTTTCTTTAATCAATCTCTCAATTTCTCGTTTGAGGTCAAAACAACCTTCTATGAGATGACCATGATCCTTATGGTGGTGGCAAAATTTTGTCATATCTCTTTTTGCCAATGGAGTTTTATGTAGTCTTGGCGGTCTTGAGAGACCTTTCTTTTCCATGACCACTAAAATTTTTGCTCATTAGGTTGTCAAGGAGATCATCACTAAGTCAAGAATTGTCTTTCTTTTCTTCTCAAAAGATCCTCCTTTTGTGTGAGAATCTTCCCTGTCTCTGTTGGAGGTTTGAGGGCTCTTAGGTCATCCCTTAAGCTCCATCTTCGTGCTTGATGTGAAGCCTTGAATATTTTTTTGAACCTTTCTTTCCTTTACCTCGATTAGTTTTTCTTGGAATTTTTTTAGCTCTTTGATGGTCTTTATTGGTTGCTCCACCAATTGGTGATCCACATACCCACCTTGCAATCCCTACCTAAAAGCAATGATAGAGATTGCATCATTCTTTTGCTCGATCTCTACTGCTTCATCATTGAAACTGCTATAGTAGCTCGTGGTGCTTTCTCCGACCTTTTTTCTGACATTGAAGAGGTCGTTAATGTCTTTCTCACACCTCTTACTACTTTTGTAATATTTCAGAAATAGCTCCTTTAGTTGTAGCTTGAAATGCTTGCCTCTGGGATACTCTTGAACCATGACTATGCTTTCTAGGTCAACATGGATCAGAAAGCTCAGCATTTAACATGGTCGGGATACTTAAACATTTCCACATACGAAACATACTCGTCGATGCACGGTTGAGGCTCGTTGGTGCCATCATACTTTACCTCGACTTGTAGAGCTTTGAATCCTAGTGTCATTCGAGCTATTCTAATACTCTGGACAAAAGGTGATGGTTCGGATAAGTCCACAGTACTCTGAATTACTTGATCTCCATTTCCTTCAAGATTTACTTGGAGAGTCTCGCTCCTCAATGGATTCAGGGCTATCCCCTAGGCTTCGTTGCTCATTCATTCTTAGCGAGCTCCCCTGCTTGTCTAGGCTAGTTGCTTGTCGTTGACTTCTGGAAATTGCCTTTCAATTTTGTGGGACTCTTTTTACATTGCTTCTCTCTTGAATCCTCACCCCACAAGTTTCCCCCTACATAGGTTCTACTTTGCGAGCTTCCTCATTTTCAATTTGGATCCCTAGAAGGTTTCCTCTTTGCATTGGAGGTGGTGGTGGACCTACTTATGTATCATTTTTTGGCTCTAGGTCTCCCGGTCGCCGTGTTTCCCTTCGAGATGGTGCGGGATTGTGTCCAGTTAATATGTAGTCCCTCCTACAAGATATACCTTCCAAGGCCACAACCATTCCTTCCAAGAGGTCGGCTTGAACGAACATGACTTCCAGACAGGCGGCAGTGGTGAACCAAGGTTTGAGCCTTGTTTGAGAGGATCAATTGGATAACTTAAGTTTTGGTTAACCAATCAAAACTCGTGGATCTCGATTCTTTCGTTTGTTTTAACAAAATTAAGAAAGGAGTTCCTTCTCCTTTAGATGAACTTCAGTCGATGGTAGACAAAGGAAGAAGAGAAGAAAACCAAACATAATATCGAAAAAAAAATTTGTTGTTTGCATCACAAGAAAACGAAACTTAAATACCTAGGGTTACTAAAAAGAAAATTACTGAACTGCCCTTCTAATCCTATTCGCAAGTAAACATAAAACAAGGAGCCATTCAAAAATAACTCAAAATTAAGAAATTAGTATGAATAAAGAAAACAATGTATAAATCACCCCAGTTTGCTATCTGGCAGCTTGCTCTTCAAGTCTTCTTCTTCTTCAAACGGTCAAACCGGTGAGGAGCGGATGACTGAACCAACTGACCTTCAGCTCTTGTCGTTCGACCTCAAGCTTCTCGTGTAACCATGGCCTTCAGCTCTACTTGTTCGACCTCGACCTCGAGCTTTGCATCAGACTGCCCCTCCTGAAAAGAGCTTGTCCGCAAGCTCACATGTCTCCATGGAAGCGAGATAGATGTTGCACATTGAACACATTGGAGATACTATAGCCATCTAGTAGCTTGAGCTTGTAAGCATAGCTTCCCAACTTCACTAGGATCAAACAAGGAACAAATTCCTCCAATGCTACTGAGTACCTCTAATGGTCCCTTCTAATTTTCAAAGTAAATCGAAACACCTAACTTTGCAAATGACTCAACTCTCATGCCATAGTCGCACCAAAAAAAATCAAACTTTATTCCCCATCTGTGGAATGATCTGGCCTTTCAAGCACCCCATTTCAGAGGTAGCATATAGATTATAATTCTAGGTTTTGTTCCTTTTTGTACCGGTAGAATTCCATTCGTCTGTGTCCTCTCGTAATAATCCCCACACGAAACATCCTTCATCCAAGTGAACAATTTTTTAGCAACCTTCAACATGTTAAAAATTGTGCAGCCTTCTTCGATCTATGATGTGAGAGCATAAGCCAGTCGATTCTGATAGCTCCAGTGCTCGGGAACAGATTGACATCCGATTGCATAAGTGTGAGAAGAGTTGATAATATCCGTGAAGAATGTTAACATTTCCTTAACAAAAGCATCTCCAGTGAGTTCGTACCTGATCTTAGCTGCAACAATGATCGGAAAGTGTGTATTTTCATGAAAACTAGAGAGTTCATCAACCTTAAGAGCAAGCCCTCTAGAGGAAACAGGGCTTCTCAAAAAAGTGAGCTAATATTAAGTGCTTCTTGTCTCTTGTTAAGGCGTATAACTGATAAAGTACATCATTCATACATCATGTAAGGTTTCCACTTTTTCAAATTCCTTAGAGGGAATTTCAAAGATATATCCACTCCATAATATCTTTTGACATTGGTATAGACCCTCAACTAATTCTATCATTCTCTCTTTGATTGTCTCATTAGGAGTGCTATCCCACATCCTAGCTGTGCCACTCAAATAATGCCCTACAATATGACCTCGAAGCTCACAAATCGAACCCTCCCAACCTCCATATGGGGTGCCTGGGATCGGTAAACCAGCACTCTTCCTGAAGTTTCATAGTAAATTGTCAACTTCTAAGAGTAACAGATACTCGAACTTGGTCTGCTGCCTTAGACAATGAAGGGAACGAGGCAGCAACCTCACATCTTCCAATGGTAGTTCCTTTAGAAAATTACCTCCATCCTCTCCTCCTCCGTTATTATTAAGATTCCTGATTTACTATACATCATTGCCAAATTAGGATCGCCTTCCTCCTTGTTCTCCAATTTTCCACCAATAAACTATTCGTTCCAACCGTTGAATTTTGCTATTTCATGAGAAGTTATAGGTTTTTCAAGCTTTTCTTTTGATATACGTTGAGCTGATGTAGACTTTTGTTGATGCTAGATAAGCAGAATTTGTCTTCGAGGTCATTTGAATATGCATTCTGTAGACTTAGGATATTGATTCAGGAAACTTACAGTCCCAAGTTTCCAGTAATCATCATGGACACCACCACTCACTATACCGGACTAGTTCGATGAGAACTCAGATGAACTGGACTCCACACTAGGAAGAGTACAATTTGGGGTAGGCACACTAGAAGCAGAGACATGTTCTGTACCAGGAGCACAGCTTACTTCTGTTTGTGCTTGATTGTAGTAGTCTGTCCATTGCTTGTAGTGCTGGTCGTATTGCGATCTTGCAAGAGCACTAGTGGAACTATATGTTGTTCTGGACCAAGCCAGGAACTCCTCGAGCACTAGATTTCTAGAAAGTTCTGGAATCTCTAGTTTGAACCCCTTGTAACAATGTGGAGCTATGGGTTTGCGTTCCTGGTCTCTCGGCTGGTAACAGCCCCTGCGTGCAACCCTCGAAACATCATTTGCACCATTGTGTCTGTAGGTGAGTCCTGGTAGAACGGGTGGTCACTGGAGTGCCAATTGTTGCACCATCCGCATTAAGGTTTCCATCAATTTGTCTCGACTCTCTCGCACCAGCCATATCTCTCAATGCAGATCTCCCCTTTCTCGACTTGACTCCTCCCTATCTTGTTGCATTGCTTCTAGTAGGGCTGCTAAATTTTGTAAGAGTTTATCTCTTGACATCGTGGATCTCTTCTCTGATACCAACTGATGCAACCGGCAGTGGTGAGCCAAGGTTTGAGCCTTGTTTGAGAGGATCGATTGGATAACTCAAGTTTTAGTTAACCCATCAAAACTCGAGGATCTCGATTCTTTCTTCTATTTTAACAAAATCAAGAAACGAGTTTCTTCTCCTTTAGACGAACTTCTGTCCAAAATAGTTAAAGGAAGAAGAGAAGAGAACCAAACACAATATCCGGGAAAAAATTATGTTCTTTAAAAAAATTCTGTTGTTTGCATTACAAGAAAACGAAACTTAAACACCTAGGGTTACTAATAAGAAAATTACTGAGCTGTCCTTCTAAACCTATCCGCAATTAAACATAAAACAAGGAGCAATTCAAAAATAACTCAAAAATAAGAATCTAATTTCCATAAAGAAAACAATGTATAAATAACCCCAGCTTGCTATCTGGCAGCTTGCTCTTCAAGTCTTCTTCTTCTTCAAACGTTCAGACCGGCGAGGAGTGAATGACTGAACCCACTGACCTCTATCCTAACCTTCAACTCTCATCGTTCGACCTCAAGCTTCTAGTTCGACTTCTGGATCCGACTCTGCTTATTCGACCTCAACCTCGAGCTCTGCGTCACTTCCCCTAGATCTATGTAGTCTAGGAGCATTGTTGTCATTTTTTGGATTCCTTCCTCATTGTATTGGAGGATTGGCCATCAAATTTCTTCGAGAAGGTCCAAACCGTGTTGGTCTCAGTTGTAATGATGGGTCAACCGGTGCAATTACATTTTTCTTTTTTTTTCTTTTCATTATGAACTGGATCCTTGGGTACAATTTCTCCAGTTCGTAGTTGAGTTCTTCCTGGTGGTCAACCACAGCGTCGTGGTTGGACTCGTGTCAACTATGATTGTGTCATCACTATTTTTCATTTGTTATTTGTGTTTGAAAGAAACTTTTGATCAAAGTGTTCTTCTCATAGACGGAGCCAGAAGTGATGGAGCTCAAAAGCGACCTTCGGGTCAACCCAAACTGCGACGACACTTGTAATCATAGCCAAAAAAGATTTAGATCATTGGAGTGGGCTGTCGCCCTGAGGAAATCTCCGATGCCTAAGTCAATAGTCATTGAGAGTAAAATTGAATGAAATCCACTTCTGTAATCCGTGTGTGATTCAATATGTATATCAAATAAGAAGTTACTAATTATGTGAAGTTACCATGTTGGAGTGAATCTCAATTAGGTGAAAGTTGTTATTTAGGATAATCAAGAGATAGGATCCCTTCAATTGCTCTTAACATCATGGAATTTCTGTAATTTAAGGTACTATGTCATGCACGTCTCTAGTGTAAGAGCTATGAGCTTGTTAATGACCTCTGAACCGACTTCACGACCTTCTGGTGAGCCTCGAAGTTGTCAATAAGCTACTTTAGAGGTGATGATGAGTGATTTTAAGTCTTGTAACATGTGTTAAGATTCATAAATATTTAATTGTTGCATGGAAGATCTACGAGTTAGGTTGGAGCTCACTGGGTCATAGCTTGTGGTACAGTAAGACCTTTTCTAAGCTCGCAGAAGGTCAACTATTTAGGAGGTCGCTGACCTCTTCTTTGTAATATTGAATTGGATCTTCTGTATTCAAGTTGATATCTAAGGTTATACAGGTTGGGTTATTCGAATCGTACCCAATATTACTCATCAATGCAAATATATATATATATTATCTAAGACTGGAGTTTGGATAGAATGTTATATTCTGTTTAGCCATCTATGTTCCATTCATAAATGTTATTGGCATTGTAGGCATTTTGAAGAATGTTGGGCTTTCTTCTAGTCCTACATCTGGATGTGTGGCTCTAGAATAGTACAGCTTCTGGGGCTGTTTCCAATTATTGGGTCTAGACAACCTTAATGGATCTATCTCTAGAGGAAAAGATTGACTTTCTTGCTGAGAGTCATGTTGAGAACAATCAAATTGATTTTCTGACTCAGAATCAGTTTCACCTAAAGCAGAAACTGAATGTTTGGAAGTAGAAGGTTGTTGAGGAGTGGTTGGATTGGAATCGGAAATAAAATATATACACACACACAAAAAAATGCTATGGAGTGCAATGTTATGTCTTTAATTGTCAAAGTTTACGATTATATTTTTTATTTAAAAATAATAATAAATTTGGTTCAATACCCCTAGAGTTTAGTTTATCATTTTATGTTATAAAATATAAAATATATTTTCAAAAAATAATTTTTTTATGGAACATTTTATTTTTTTAAAAAAAATAAAATTAGATATTGACCGTTAAAAACCTAATTGCGCACTTTATAGCATTATTATATATATAATATAAAAGTTTAGTATCCAAAACATTTAAAATACTAAAGTTAAGAACAAAATCTAACACTAAAAAAAAAAAAATGAATTGTTCATGCTGGGAGAAATGGACACGACCCGCATCAACCGACCCAAATAGGCTCAGGCCTCGACCCAAATACCTGAAAGTTCGACTCACGAGTCTTAAGGAAAGGTGGGCAACGACCTCCTACCACCGACCTCCCAGGTCACCGACCTTCAAAATGAGCTCAAGAGAGGTCCCACCGAACCACAACTTTCAACCCTGTGAACTCGAATCCATCTTATACATCTTCCATACCACGACTAAAAATGCGCAACTCTAACACACTCTATGAACCTATAATCACTCATCGCGATCGCCTAAAAGAGATTGTCGAGGCCTTCGGCATCCACGGGCATGTCTTGAACTTGGTTTAAAGGTCGTTAGTGAATTTGTAGCTCTCTACTAGAGACATGCATGGCAAGGTATCCCAACATAGGGAAACTCCATGATTCTAGGAGCAATTGGCAGGATATGATACGATCTCACAATTATCCTAATTGCCTACTATCAAGTAATTGAAGAGCCCTAATTAAAGAGGTAATTCATTATTCGGTATATATTATCAAATCACACATAGTCCACGGACAAGACACAACCGATTGAGCTAATTCTATTCGAAGATTACTCTCTCAAAATACTAATTTAGGTATCAAAGCTATCCCCAGGGCGATAGCCCACTACGGTAACCTAATCCTTTTATTTCCAGGTTGCGATTACAGACATCATCATGGTTCGGGGTGACCCAAAGGCTATTTCCGAGCTCTATCACTTCTGGCGTCGCCTATGGGAAGAACATCCTAAAGCCTAGCTTTGTTTCATATACACAAAAACGAAAACGAACAATGATCGTGATGACTCAATCACAACCAACGTGCATTTAGCCACCACGTAGTGGCAGACCACCTAACAGAACACCACAGCGCACTAGAGAAGCAATGCCCAAAGCTATAGCCCCAACGGAAGATAATAACAATAATCTAAGGCCAACTGATCAACAAGAACAGCTAAGACCGTCGCGATCTGGGCCATCCCGAAAGGTCTAGGTGAACCCTCCACCAGAGTGTGAATAGTGTGGACAGAGACACCTAAATTAGAGCAACAATGGCAACAACCCCAGACTACAGAGATCTTGGGGGGGAGAGTTGGGTATCCATTCCAGCCGACCACTTAAAACACATGGTAGCTGCCCTGGAAGGAATCTCAATGGGTTGTACTCTTGTAACATCTTAGAGGGAGACACAATTACCACGAGATCAAGTTGGCTACACACAGCCTAACCGACCCCTACCTTTGGAAGTTAGGAACAACCTCTGGCCCAATGCGGAAGGCCGAGAAGCAAGTCGAGCATAGGAAATATCACATTGCCAAAAAGTCCCACCTGTGGCTAACTTGAGGGAAACCCTGAACAATGGATGGGGTTATGACCTGGGAGACAGACTCAATAGAGCTACCATTTCACGAGCTCAAAGATAGGAGACTAGTCTTGACGAGCAAGCTAGCTTGCTGAGATCTCCTCTTGAAGGAAGGATACCACCTTGACATAGCCTAACTAAAAGAAGAGCCAGCAACGCTCGAGGGGCAGCCCCAAATCCACTGAGGAGTGCTACTCTCCCAACAAATCAAGAACAAAATGAAAATCAAGAGATACAGAGTAGTGTGGACCTATCAGAGCCTTTGCCATTTGTCTACAGCATCAGGACTACACTAATGTAGCCAAGATTCAAGGCACCACAAGTGGAGGCAAAGTACGACGATACAAGGGAACTACACGAACACATAGATGAATACATTCGAAACATGTAAATGTTTGAGTACCCTGACCATGTCAAATGCGGGGCTTTCCCATCCACACAGACCAAGAAAGCATAGTCTTGATTCAAAGGAATTCTGGAAGCAAGTATCTCAAGTTGGTCACAATTGAAGAAGTTGTTTCTGAAAAACTATCAGAGCAGCAAAAGGTGTGAAAAAGACATCAATGATCTGTTCAATATCAAGTAAAAGTTTGGTGTACTGCAGTCGTTTTAACAACAAGGCAATAGAAATTGAACCAATGAACGATCGTATCTACACCACTACCTTCAAGCAAGGATTACAAAGGGGTTATGTAGCTCTTAGGCTAGCGGAAGAGCCAATTAAGACTGCCAATGAGTTGCAAACACTCCTCAAGAAGTTGATCAAAGCTGAAGAAACGGTAGTCTAAAAGAAGATTCCTAGATTTGCCTCCCCCACTAAGAAAGAAACTAAAGGGCATCTAAAAAGCCCACAGTTATTGAAATGAGACAGGAAGGACCCTCATTCAAAAGGAGCACTTTCAGATAAGAAAAGGAAGACCATTCAAGACCTGGTGTCAACTCCTCTAACGACCTCACGGGCAGAAATATTGGTGGTCATCAAAAAGAAGGGTCTTCTAAAACTACCACGACCTCTCAAAACTTCTTTGGCTAATGATGTGATCTCAAATTTGGAAGGAATTCATCATTCATCAAATCCAAATTTTCGAGCACCCACGTTATGATTCACCCAAGACTTCATGCAAGAGATTCAAGCTAGAACCATTGACCATAATGTCTTCCAATATGATCTAATGGATTGAGTCCCACCAACTCAACTTAACTCAATTACCCCAACCAAGCATTGAGATACCTAAAGTTTTACTAAGAACCCTAGAAGAGCTCTAAGCTACACTCTCGGTTGGAGCAACTTGAATCAATATGGAATTCATTCAAATTTCTGAAAAGTGTTCGTAGAGTTAATTATTTTTAATGCAATACAAATGATAGACTATTTATCTGCTTAGCCCTAATTTAGATTAGGGACTTAATTTGCCACCTTAAGCTAGCTTAAAACATAAAGAAGGCAGCTAACAATAAGTCAAAAAGTCCAACTAAAGTCAAGATTACAAAGCTAAAAAAACAAGGGACTAAAACTGAAAATTTTTTGGCAGAATTTCGATAAACTGTCTAGCCTGACTTCCAATTCTTGTTTCCTTGATTTTTCACTCCTCTTTGACGTCTTCAATCAGCCACAACTTGAGCTTTTTAGTGGATTCATCCTCCATTGACGGTTGTGCTTCAAACATTGCAGTAAAATCTAGCATAGCCTCAACACATATGTTGGAAAGTTCCAGCCAAAACAGAGCAAAATTCAGCATCATACATTTCTAGAATTTGGTGTCTTCTTAGCCTTCCAGCATTGTATCTTCAATTTCCATCCTTGTTCATTCAATTTCAGGCTTGCAATACATTACAAAGTTCTTCAACTTGCCAATCATCGTCAAGCATAACTTCTTCAATCTTGTCATGAACTTCAAGTTGTTTTTCATGGTCTAGCTTCAATACCATCCTTGCTACTTTCATCTTCAAAGTTCCATGCTTATACTTGAAATATTGATCTTTGTACAAGAACTCCCAATCATTGTTAATATCATCTTCAATCTCCAACAAGTCTTTCTTCATTCTTGATCTTCCAACCTTGTATTTGAAATACAAGCTCTTGTACCTAACCTCCTTTCTTTCATAAGCATCCTCATATGAGATTTTCCATGAATTATCCCCACCATGTATGCTCCTTGATTTCCATCAACTAAGAGAGATATGGAAAAATTCTGCCTCTACCACAAGGATCATGGCCACCTCAAGGAGGACTGCTTCGACCTCAAGCCATAGATTGAGAAGCTGGTGAAGGAGAGCCACCTGCAAGAATTCCTAGCTAGGAATACTGGTCTTGCAAATCCACCTCCAACTACTACAAGCAATTAGTGACCTCCGACCGGAGAAATAAACACCATTAAAAAGGAGGTCAAAGCGGCTTGGGGAGAAGATTTAGGACCCCTGAAGGTGTCATTTCAAATTGGAGACATCTTGGTACACAAGATACTGATTGAAACCAGAAGTGCAGTGAATGTCTTGTACAAAAAGGCATTCAACCAAATAGGGATAGATAAAAGATTGCGAATAACGTTGAACACTACCCTGACCAGCTTTAATGGCCGCACAACCTATGTAGAGGGGATTCTATAAGCTCCGACTACAGTCTATGTGGATGGCATGGGGCTCACAGAGGTCATGGATTGGTTAGTGGTTGATGCACCAAGAACCAACAATGCAATTCTGGGAAAGAGAGGGGTCATAAACCTGAAAGTGAAATCTCCTTAAGGAGCTACGGCTTGAGGATCCAAGTGGGAGAAACCTAGGTCCTACTAGAAGGAGACAGGCAGTCAGCAGCAGAGTGCTACCTTGCAGAAGGTAATACGAAGACCTCGGTAATGCCAGATCTAGAAGATTTCATTGACTTGCCTAAGGGAAATGATGAATTCTGAATCAAGCCTGCCAGGAAAGGAAAGAAAGTTTTCCTCAACTCTGAATTCCCTGAGAAAGGGATCAAGATATGTGAACTGTTGCCCTCCAGGAATACTTGAAAGTCTTTGCCTGGAGACCTACCAACCTGGAAGGAATTGAAAGAAAAATAGCAGAGCACAACGTTCGACTCAAGCCTAGAGTCAAACCGGTGAAGCAAAAGAAAAGGACCTTCACTCCAAAACGAAATGAAGTTATAGCCCGAGAAATCCAAGCTCTTCTCGATGCTCGAATTTTGAAAGAAATTCTATATCTGGAATGGCTTGCCAACCCGGTGGTCATGCTAAAAAAGGAAGGGGCATGTAGGATGTGTGTGGACCACACTTAATAAATACTGCCAAAAGGACTCATACCCACTCCCATGCATCGATCAAATAGTAGACTCCACAGCCGGTTACCAATGGCTATGTTTTTTAGATACTTACAAGGGGTACAACTAGATTCCAAAGGCACTAGAAGATATGAAAAAGACCTCATTTATTACAGGGATCAGGACCTATAGCTACACCAAAATGACATTCGGTCTAAAGAATGCATGAGCAGAATTCCAATGAGCTATGCACAAGATCTTCAAGAACCAACTTTGTAGGAACATTGAGGTCTATGTGGACAACATTGTGATTAACTCCAAGAGCTCAGAAGACTTCATCGAAGATATCAGGGAGACTTTCTAGATGTTGAAAGTTGCCCGTATGAAACTCAATCCCGAAAAATGCACCTTTGGAGTTTCAATGGGAAAGTTTTTAGGCTTCAAGATATCAGAGTAGGGCATTGATGCCACTCCAACAAAATAAGAGCTCTCTTGGACATCAGAATTCCTAGAAGCATTAAAGAGGTCCAGAGTCTAACAAGAAACATGGCAACATTAGCGCACTTCATCAGCAAAATGGCTGACAAAGAAGAGAAATTTTATGACGTCCTAAAGAAGCCGAAAGATTTTCAGTGGACTGAAGATTGCCAAACTGTTTTTGGCAAATTCAGAGACTTTCTGGGAAGCTCCCACAACTTGCATCCTCGAGGTTGGGAGAGGAGATCTTGATGTACCTAACTGCAACATAGAAGGCAGTCAGCTCGGTACTACTAGTAGAAAGGTCAGGTTTACAATTCCCCGTATATTATGTAAGTCATTTCCTCCAGGATCCTAAAATTAGATATTCAGACTTGAAGCTTACCCAATAACAGTATTAACCGATTTGCCACTTAAGAAAGCTCTGCAGAAACCCGAGCTATCGGGCAGGACAATGGAGTGGTCGCTCAAACTCTTGGGATATCAAATTGATTTTTAGCTAAGAAAAGCCATAAAAGCTCAAGCTCTCTCTCAGACCTCGTAGAAGAATGCACAAAAGTTTCACTGCAGATCGTAAACACTTATAAAATTAATGTCTAGGCTATGTACACAGATGGTTCCACATAAAAGGAAAATTCAGGTGCGGGAATTATACTGATCAACCCTAAACGAGTGAGAATCCCTTACTCTGTGAAGTACAGCTCCCCAACCTCAAATAATAAATCTAAATATGAAGCTCTCTTAGCAGGTCTAAGACTCATAAGACCTCTAAAAGTGCAAAAATTGCATACCAAAACTAATTCATAAGTTATAGCCAACCAGGTCGACAAAGAATACAAAGCTAGGGAGGAGAACATGATTAAATATCTCAAATAAGTAAGCGATATAACATCGAAACTTGAGTATTTCCTTATTGAGCAAATACCTAGAGCGCAAAATGCAGAAGCAAACACACTATCTAAAGTCTACCAGGAACTCGCAAAGACAAAAACCGAGCTATTGGTGGAATAATTATACTCTCCCAACATAAGCCAAGAAAAGAACTTGGTAATAGAAGATCAGGCAAACGTGGAGATACCCGATTTATAAATTCCTTCAAGGTGGCAACCTTCCACAAGATTCAAAAGAAGCTCGCCAAGTTCAAAAATTTGCACCTCGTTATGTCCTAATAGGAGATGATGAAGTGTATAGAAGGTCATACACAAGGCCATTACTCAAATGGCTGAGCAAGGGAGAAGGAACGCATGTCATTGAAGAGGTACATAGTGGAATATGTAGATCACACATAGGTGCAAAAACAATAGCAAAGAAAATATTAAGGATAGGGTATTGTTGGCTATCGATGGTTTTAGACATTGAGAAGGTCATACAAAAATGCACGAGCTGCCAGTTGCATGGAAACAAGTCACATGTGCTACTAACAAGGTATCAATCCATCAACACGTCAGTTCCGTTTGATATCTAGGGAATCGACATAGTAGGACCTTCCCCAAGGGAGTAGGGGGTGTCCAGTTCCTGATTGTGGCAATAGAATACTTCACTAGATGGGTTGAAGCCAAGCCAATGGCATTAATTTTTTCACCAAAACTCCAAACCTTTGCATGGAAGAACATTGTATGCAGATTCACAATTCCCGGAGCTATTTTCTTCAAAAATGGACGATAGTTTATAGGCGATCCATTCAAGACTTTCTGTGAAAATTTGAATATTGAACAGAGATTGATCTTTGAAGCCTATCCCCAAGCGAACGGACTAGCTGAGATGACGCAGTCGGGGGAGAGAACCTGAAGGTTCGTTCTTGTTCAGAAACGTGCAAAACAAGAATGGAAAAAAAAAGGAAACCTGATTCAATTTGGACGGAGTCGGAGGATAGAACCTGAAGGTTCGTTCTTGTTCAAAAACGTGCAAAACAAGAACTAAAAAAAAAAAAGAAACCTGATTCAATTTTCCCTCTAATCAAACTTCAACACAAGTAGTTAGAAGACGAAAATTAAAACAAGCGAAGAACGAATTTTCAAAGTAGTCAAAAATCGAATAAGCCGAAAATGTGGAAACTTTTAATTCATCAAAAACTGCGGAAAACAACCAGCAAAAACAATTCTTGAAGCCAAAACAAACCCTAACCCAAATAGGAAACGAAAAGTAAAGAAATTGCTAAAATACCCCTAGAAAACAGTAAATTACAAAACTCACTTAAAACTATAAAATTACGACAATGCCACTAAAAACAAAAAATTGTCCAAAACTCCATCCAAACGACTCCAGATGGCCGAAAAATGCCTTACATCACAGCATAGCTATGTTGTTGGTTCGTTGGGCCGTTCCGAGTCACCCAGTCAGATTTGATCCCGATCCGAGCTCATTTCAGTCACCTCGAGAATCGTGCCTACATCAATTTGATGTTTTAAGCAGCTCACGTCCTCTTCTTCAAACATTCTGAACGTCGTGGAGCTGATTGTGGAACAAAAACTTGCTGAACCGACATCTGCCCCGCATCCGAACCACCTTGATCAGCAACCAGCACTGCGTTGGACTCCCCCTCCTGAATGGAGTTTGTCCTCAAGCTCGGATTATCACCATAAAAAGAAGTCAGATGCTGAACATTAAAAACATTGGAAATACTGAACTCATCAGGTAATTCAACTCGGTAAGCATTGGCACCAAGTTTCTCCAAGATTAGGCATGGGCCAACCTTCCGGTCCTTGAGCTTGTGATACTCACCAGCAAGATATCGTTCTTAGGACAGAGAGACCTAAACCAGATCACCTACCTCAAATTGGACATCTCGCCTAGACTGATCCACATGCAACTTGTACTGAGCATAAGCTTCCCCCAAGTTTGCTTTAATAGTTGCATGAATGGACTGTAGATCAACCAGATAGATGATCCTCCACCTTCCTTGGAGCCGAACCATGATCAGGAATAGCAGGTTCGAGAGGACCTCTCGGATTTCGCCCTAAAACAATCTGAAAAGGAGAAAATTTGGTGGACCTGTTCATAGAGGAGTTAAACTTGAATTCAATCTTTGCAAGCACAGAATCCCATATCCCAAAAGACTTGACCTGTGCCCTCAACATGTTCCCTAAGGTGCGATTCACCACTTCTGTCTGCCTATCCGTCTGTGGATGGTATGGACTGCTAAACTTCGGAGTAGTCCCCATGCGCTTCCAAAGCTCTCTCCAGAATTAGCTCATGAATTTCGTATCCCGGTCAGACAGGATACTCCTTGGCAACCCAAGTCTCCGCACCACATCTCCAAAGTACAAGTCGGCAATTTTGCTCGCATCCATAAAATTCTTGCAAGCAATGAAGATAGCTATCTTGCTGAACCTATCCACGACGACCATAATGTTGTCAAACCACTTCTACGTTCGCGGCAAACCTAAGAGGAAATCCATTGACACATCCGACCTTGCCTCTTCCGGAATGGGTAAAGGTGTACAAAGACCCTGATTAGTGCCCCCTCCTTTCGACACTTGACAGACTCGGCATCGCTTAACGAAATCTTGGGCACTCTTATCAATTCCCGGCCAGTAAAATTTCTCCTTGATCAAGCCAGCTGTCTTGTACTTGCCGAAGTGCCCTTGCGAGTGCAATTCCTAAACAATCAACAATCTCAAGGATGTGTCAGGAATACATAAGAAGTTACCTCAGAAAAGATAGCCATCATGAATCACATAATCACACCATTCCTGCTGCTCTATGGCCTTCACAATAGGACCGAAATCTGCATCATCCCGTACCAACTCTCTCAATCCCTCAAAGCCCAAGGTAGTAGCCCGCATCATGTTAAGCAATGACCGTCGCCTACTCATAGGGTCAGCTACCTTATTCGCGACTCCTGACTTATGTTTTACGGTGAATGTGAACTCCTGAAGCGCTGACACCCACTTGGCATGCCTATCACTTAGTTGATGCTGCCCATGAAGAAACTTCAAAGCCCAGTGGTTAAAATACAACACAAACTCCTACTATATCAAATAATGTCACCAATGTTGAAGAGCTCGGACTATGGCATAGAACTCGACATCATAAGTTGAGTAGTTCAACTTCGGCCCTCCAAGTTTTTCTCCGAAAAAGGCTACCGACCGTCCCTCCTGGCTCAGAACTACTCCTATTCCCACCTTCAAAGCATCACAATCCACATCAAATACCTTATCGAAATTCAGTAGGGCAAGTACTAGGGCACTCGTCAGCTTTTCCTTTATCACATCAAATGCCTTTTAAGCCACCTCTGTCCATTCAAAAACTTTGGCATTGCAAAGATCAGTCAAGGGTGCCATCAACACACTGAAATTCCTAATAAACCGCCGATAGAAACTTGCTAATCCATGAAAAGACTGAACATCTGTTGCACTCTTTGGTACTAGCCAGTCACGGATTGTCCGAATCTTACCATCATCCAGTTGAATCCCACTTGCCAAAACCACATACCCCAAGGATACAATCTTGTCGACCATCCAGCTGCATTTCATATTATTGGCCAACAAACTGTGATCTCGCAAGGTAGCTAAAACTGACTGTATGTGCTGCAGATGTTCTTCCTTCGCCCAACTATACATAAGTATGTCATCAAAGTAAACTACCACAAAGGCGTTGAGGAAAGGACGCAGTACCTGAGCCATCAAAGTAAACTACCACAAAAGGCATGACCAGCCACTCGAAGAGCCTGTCCTTCATCTTGAAAGTCGTCTTCCACTCATCTCCAGGTTTGATTCAAAGTTTATGGTAGCCACTTTTCAAGTCTGTCTTCGAAAAGATAGCTGCCCCACTGAGCTGGTCCAACATGTCGTCGAGTCATGGAATCGAAAACCGATACTTAATCGTAATATGATTGATGGCACGGCTATCCACACACATTCTCCATGTGCCATCCTTCTTTGGTACCAACAAAGCAGGCACCGCACGGGGACTGATGCTCTCCCAGATAAACCCTCTATCAAGTAACTCCATCACTTGTCGCTTCAGCTCCTAATGTTGTTGTGGTGACATTCGGTAATGCGCTTTGTTCAGAAGGATAGAACCAGACATTAGATCTATCTGGTGTTGGATGTCTCTCAGCGGAGGCAACCCAACCGGTAACTCATTCGGCAACAAGTCTGCAAATTCAGTCAACAACTCTTGAACTTGTTCTGGAATCTCCAACTCGGACTCAGTTACCTCTTCCTCAAACTCCTTCCGTGGCAGGCAAATAATTGTATTCTTACTATCAACCATTCCTTCTCGCATGGGCTGAAGTACCACTTTCTTTGGCCCTCGATTGATAGTATAGCAGTGCATGTACCCATCATAGGTCACATGATTGTCGTATTGCCATGGCCTACCGAGTAGCAAATGAGAGGCATCCATTGGGACGACATCACAGTAGATAGTGCTAGAATACTAAGGTCCAAATGAGAATTCCACCCGGCACCGCTCTGAAACCCTGACCTCGGTATCATTATTTAACCACCCCAACCGGTAAGGCATTGGAAGAGGTTCCATCTTCAACAGAAGCTTCTGCTCTACCGTTTGTGAGATTAAATTCTCACATCTCCCTGTATCAATAATCACACGGCATACCTTCCCTTTAATTGTGCACCGGGTTGTGAAGATGTTTCTCCGCTTCCAATCTTCATCGGCTTTGGGTGTGACATAACACGTATCCTCCTCAAAACCAAACTATCTCCCCGGATATCTTCAGGTGTGACATAACACGTATCCTCCTCCACATCATCACCAAAGATCTCTTCGGATTCTTCTTCGGCACCCACCTGAATCAGTAATTGCGACCTTAGTCCCAGACATTCATTCGCATAGTGCCCTACTTCCTGACATCTGCGGCACTTCTCATTAGCTTTATTATTGGTGGTAGATTTATTCGGTGCATTACCTGACCCTTGGCTGAGCTGTGCACTACCTCGTTAGTACTAATTTGGGCTGAAGAACTACCCACACGTGTTGTCGAAGAGCTACTTGATGGAGCAACACTGGGAGGAGGAAAACCTCTTCCAAATCCAACACTTCTGCCGCTAGCCCTTGCTAGACTCTTCTCCGCGACCTGTGCCTTTGTCTGCGCATCCGTGATAGTGGTATAGGTATGGACCTGTAAAGCATCCTAAATAACAGGTCGTAGCCAATGGAGATAATGTGCCACGAGCTGTTCCTGAGTTTCGGGCAGTTGGTTCCTCGCCACCATTCGGTAAAACTTAAGCATGTATTCTTCGATGCACCGAGAACCTGTGTCAAGCTTAGAAGATCTGGAACATAGTCTGCCGGTAATTAAAGTTCAGAAACTCCTTGCGCATCTCTCTCTTGAACTCCCCCCAATCGTCCAAAACTGGAAGCCCAGCTAGGTATCTCTGATATAGGAAAGATTGCCACCATGCGGTAGCCCTATCCTTGAACCTCATCGCCACCAAAGATACTTTCTTTACCGCCGGAACCTCCTTTAACGAAAAGAGTTCATCCACTAAGCTCATCCAATCTATGAATTCTTCAGGCACCAACCCTCCTGAAAATTCTGGAACCTCCATCTTAAACCCTAGATCCCAACGAGGGATGACGGGTTCACGTTCATTGTTTCTAGGGGGTTGGTAGCAGCCCCTCATTCCCCTCAGTCAAACCCTAGGTTGTTCATGCTACGGCCTCCCGAATTTGTCCTCAACATCTTCGTCCATCCCTTGACACAATCCTTCAAATTTGGGCTGTTCTGGTTATCGGCCAATCGCCAGACGCTGCACCATTTGTGTCAAATCTTGTATCTATCGTTCACGGCTCTCCCTCTCTAGCTGCATCTCCCTTCGCAACTCTTCCCTGTCGTGCGGTTTCAGGTCACTCAGTTAGATTTAAGCCCAATCCGAGCTCATTTCAATCGCCTCAAGAATTGTGCCTAGCATCAATTCGGTGTTTTAAGCAGCTCACGTCCTCTTCTTCAAACGTTCTGAACGTCATGGAGCTGATTGTGGAACCGAAAATTATTTAACCGACATCTGCCCGCATCCGAACCACCTTAATCAGCAACCAGCTCTACGTCATGAGGTCACAAACAGAACCATTCTTAAGGTCTGAAGAGAAGACACACCGAGCTCAAGCAGGAAGATCTAGGCCAGAAGAAATTCCAAGCATCCTATGGGCATGCAGAACCACACTTAAGAAAGCTACCGAAGTAATACCATTCAGTCTATGCTTTGGTGCAGAAGTCGTAATTCCAGTTGAGGTTGAAATGAATTCCTTAAGAATCACTGAATGTGACTCAATCTTCAACGAGGGGAACAGAAGGGCAAACCTCGACCTCCATGAAGAAGTAAAAAATAGAGCTATGGAAACTGACAGAAGATATAAAGGGAAAGTTACAAATTTTTTCAACAAAAAGGTGAGCGAAAGCATTTCATAGTTGGAGAAATGGTCCTTCAGAGGTCGGATGTTGGCAAGAAAGGATAATTGACAAAGCTACAAGAAAGCTGGGAAGGACCTTACATAATCAAAGAAGTTCACAAAGGAGGAAGCTATAAGCTCGCTAATCTTGAAGGAAGACAACTCCTAAGACCTTGGAATGTTTGCCATCTAAAGAAATTCTATGAATTAGGATTTCTAAGCCTTTCTAGACCTCCCAAGCTTGCTATACAGCTCAGGAAATTATCTGTAAGGAGCTCGCTGAAAAGGGAGTAAACCTTAGCAACCTCTTTCAATTTTGCCTGGCAAATGCACATCAAACTTTAGAAGCTTAAATAAAAGTTAAGTTTGTAGACCTCATTGAGATCATTTCTTCTTATTATGCAAGTTATAAGTGTTGAAGAAAAAACCAGGCACTTAGAGAAAATTATCTGGTATAAGAAAGAGGCCACAAATAGACGTCTTAAAACAAGCATTTAGTACAAGGGGCAGAAGTATGAGCTCAGAAAGCCGAGCATTGAACATTACAACGATGAAGAAGAAGGACCAAGAAAGATCCAATTCTATTACAATCTAGTCATCTTCATCATCTTCCTTGGAGCCTCCAGTGAGCTTGGCAATGCCTTCTCCTCCACAGCTATTTCTTGGTTAGTGGCATCTGAGGTACCTGCAGAGTGATAGTTAATTCATAAATGGAGGTTCACCCAAGGATGGATGAGTAGCTCTAAAAAGGTCAAGTACCTCATCAAAATCAACATGCTGGAGATGAAAGTGGTAATGTGTAATTAAATCTCCATAGCCATGGATAATTGTACCTTCAAGTCGGCAAACGCCTCTGGAGGAATGTCATGGCCTACCTCCTTAGCAGTCTCAACCTCAGCAGATGCATCCACAAACTCTTTCCCCTTTTTAGAAGGGCTCTCATCAGCCCAACCAACCTCCGCCAAGACCTTAGCAATAGTGACCTAATGCTGAGAGGCTAGAACAAGATCTTCCTTCTACCAAGGAAGAGGACTTGTTGCGTCCGGATGATATAGCCACTCAGGAATGGCTGGGTCAGTCTACAAATCCCCGTTAAGCTTGCACATCCTGTCTATCACATCAATGTAAAGGCCATAGAGCTAAGGTTGGAGGATGGACTCCACATAATCTTGGAAGGCCGGGATCTTCTTGAGCTTTGATAAAGAGAGGTTGCCATCTTCATCACATATAGGTTGGAAGCCCTACAGCTGAGCCTCGAGCTCCTGGATGCAATCCTTCTACTTATTGCCAAGCTCAAAAGTTGAAGACATTGCCAAATTCTCAATTCTGTCCTCACCTATATTCTTTTTGCACTCCTCCAGAAGATTATACATGACTTTATAGGAGGAATTGGCTTTCTCAACAGATTCAGCAAACCCTGCATTCTCTTTTACAAGACGAGCCCTCTAGTCTTGGAGCTCGGAGATCAGGGTAGAGAACTCTTAATCTTTCTGCACTCTCTCTGTTTGTCTTCTCAATCGCTTACCCAAGAAGACATGGATTTCAAACATAAAGGAAAAAGGTCAGAACACAAGAAGAATTAGTGCAAAATTGACTACAAAAAGGAAACTTACAACAGTAAGGAGAGAGGTTGTGTACTGGTCCAGCTCGTCATCAGTAAGCTGCTGGCAAATGTCTCGATCAATGGGACTCACACACACCATCAGAAAAGATTAAGAGTGTGGCCATTGAAACAAGGAGTTCGAAAACTCCATAGCAAGGTCGGGGACCCACCTGGCGGTCCCCTTATCGGTGTGCGAGGATAAGGACAGGTTCCCTAGCCTCTTTAACCTGTCAATGACCTCCTTGGCCGCACAAATACTTACTTCGAGGCCGTTAGAGCCTTCCCCTTCCCCGAGGAGCTCGAAGGAAGTTTATTCCCAGGTGGCGTAGACTAGGAGGAAGAGGAGGAAGATGAAATAACTATCTCTGCAGGCCTCTCAGTAGCCCGCAAAGCAGCAGCTTCAAAACCTTTTCTTCAAGGCGGTTTGAGTTAGACCCGCCACAACAATCTTTTTACTCTGGGACTGAGGGATAGGAATCTTGAAGGAAGATCCCCCAGAGGTCGGTGTAGCTAAGGCAGGAGTGGCAGAGAAGGGCCCAACAACATCACCAAGGCCACTGGTAAGAGCTTGGGATGCCAGCAACTCCTCTGGCTGACCTCATTGAGAACTAGTAGTGGACTTCAAGAGCCAGGCAGTCCTTATTGCTGCCAAAACAAAGAAAAAAGACATGTTACTGTACAGAAAAGTTAAAGAAGACTTGTTGACGTCAAGAAAATAGAGAAGGCCCCTATTGGCAGGAAGAATCACCATAGCTCTCCTAAGGGAGGGGAGGTCGTGATCTGTTAGATTCCCTAATCCATTAGGGCAAAGAAAGGCAATAGGCCAGACCGATTGGGTAAATCTTACATTCTTAGCATCAGAACAAGCCACGTCAATCAAGAAAGTTCTATCCCTCTCCTGCTCGCCAAATAGGGTAGGGAGACCATTATAGGAAGTCTTGTTCATATTATAGTCCGGGTAAAGCTCAGACTGGACTAAATTGCTTAAAAGCTTAGCCAAAAATAAAAATCCTTCCAATCCCCACCGAAGGATGGGAAGGGACCTTCCAGCTTGTATCTATTGTTAAACTGGAGGTATCCTACACTAGATTTATGAGGTGCCGAGGAAACACTAGCCTTGAAGAAACATCTAAAGAGCTATGAAGAAACATCTAAAGAGCTATGAAGAAACTGAAACCCTGTAGAGATGACAGGTTGCAATGAACCCAATTATTGTCAGCACAACCTTGGGAACAAGCTGTGCAATGGGAAAATTCCAGAAATGGACTATGTAAAAAAAAAAACAGAGGGTGCAAATAAGGCTGAAGAATGCCCCTTATGAGGTTGATTAAGTGAAGGACTATCCATCGCGATGACTATTAGGGCATTTAGAATCCCTAGCAGCAACTATATCACCACTATGTAAACCCCTTTCCCCACTGATTTGAAAAATTTCAGAGGGACCTAAGGAAGAGGACATAGAAAAGACCTCTAATTTAGAGGGGTGATAAACATTACTGGTCACTCAGTTAGCCCTAGAAGTGATTGGGGGAAGATAAAATACCTTATTCTCTGGGTTTACTGGGGGAAAACGCCTAGAAACCTCTTCGAAATGGAGAGAAGGGGTGCTACATGAAGACAATTTGGTTGAGGAAGAAGACTCGGGGGGGAGACACAGAAGACATTTTTTGGAAGAAAATGAGATTTTTCTAAAACAATAAAGTTAAGAGAAAAAAGAACTCACTCATTAATTCCTGGAAGATTAAGAAACGAGGGATTCTGAACCTTGAGTTACTCGCCAGAGAGAGGCAAGAAAGGAATTTCGGAAGGAAGCAAATGATTTTGTAGAAAGAGAATTCTGTCAGCAAGAGAAGAGTTCAGGTAAATCCTAAAATCTTCAAATGCCTCCTAATTTATATGAAATAATTTGTCCCATAGGTTGCTGAAAAGGATTCAGTACCCTGGAAACTGAGGCAGCTGCTAAAACTGATGAGGCAAGTCACCTCCTAAAACTAACCCTTACAAAAAAAAAAAAATGATGCGACCCTTCAAAGGTTGCGACTTAAAGATGGTAATTTAGGCTCCACGACATTCCAGCTTGCTGGGCCGGAAGAGGGGTAATGATGGGAGAAACGAGGCACGACCAAATAAACCGATCCAAATGTACTCATGCCCCGACCCTAATACCTAAAAGTCGAACTCACGAGTCTTGAGGAAAGGTGGCATGTGACCTCCTACCATCGAGCTCCTTGATCACTAACCTTCAAAATGAGTTCAGGAGAGGTCCCACAGCACCACACCCTTCGACTCGATGCACTCCAATTCATCTCATCCATCTTCCATGCCACGACTAAATGTACACAACTCCCAACACACTTTATGAACCTATAATCACTCATCACAACCTCCAAGAAGACAGAGTGGAGGCCCTCGACATTCATAGGTAGGTTGTGAAGTTGGTTTAAAGGTCGTTAACGAGCTTGTAGCTCTCTACTAGAGATATGTATGGCAAGGTATCCCAAATTAGGGAAACTCCAAAATTCTATGAGCAATTGGCGGGATATGATACAACCTCACAATTATTCTAATTACCTACTGTCACGTAATTGAAAAGCCCCGATCAAAAAGGTAACTCATTGTTCGGTATATATTATCGAATCACACACAGTCCACAGACAAGACGCAATAGATTGAACTTATTCTATTCGAAGATTACTCTCTCAAAAATGGTGATAACCCACTCCGGTGATATAATCCTTTTCTTTCCAGGTTGCGATTACAGATGTCATCACTGTTTAGGATGACCCAGAGGCCATTTCCGAGTTCCATCATTTCAATTCCTAGGTTTAAGCACCTTTTTTTCTTCTTTTTTTTCTTTTTTGCATATTCTTGATACTTAGTTTACTAGAATGTATCCAAATTGACACTTAAATTCAATTTGGTGTTAAGTGCTGACGGGAACAACGCAAGCCCATTTTACTTGTCCTTTTTCAAGGATAATTTTGAAAGAAAAATACAATACAACGAGTCTTCTCTTTGCTTCGAACTAATGGTTCACCATCTTCCTCCATCACTCACCTTCCTCATCGACGACCAGCGTAGCATAGTATCAATCCACATTTTATCGGTCAAAGGTCTGATGAAACCACCAGTGAATTCTTCATTGAAGGCACTGATTATGTGAAGAGTTTTATATCTAGAATGAATAAATTTAAAGACAATAAATTTTTCATTAGGTGAGCAGGATGGGAAATTGTTATTTCTCGTATCTTTATTGGTAAGAATTTGAATTTTAGTTAGGACATCATCTTGAAGGAGATCAAATTCAACTTGAGCAATCTATACAATTGTTTTAAAAAATTAACCCAATTGAAGTGAAGATGACACCCTTTTTTTTTTGTTTTTTCTGCTAGGCTCTATAACACGAAAAACGTTACATGATATTTGAATAGTGTCCATCTTTTAGAGCCATTCATGTAAACTAAAATTTGATTCAAAGTCATAATTGAATGCTATTGATGGGTAAAACGGGTAGGTCCCAGATAACCCGATCCAAATAAACTCAAACTTCGACCCAAATGAAGGAAATCTGACCTAACAACTTTAAAAGTGAGTCAGTGACCTCGTGAGATGCTCACCTCATAGGTCACCAACCATTGAGAAAGATTGGAGAAGGTCTCTCTAGACCCAACCTTCGAACCAATCAGCTCCAATCCATTTCATAAATCTTCCATGCCACGATTAAGTATCTGTAACACTTGATACACATTGTGAGACTTAAATCACTTGTCGCGACCTTCGAAGCTGGTCGAGAAGATGGTTTATAAGTCAGTAGCAAGCTCATAGCTTATATATCCGAGTGCATGACAAGATATCTTCCATCGTGGAAACTCTATAATTCTAGGAGCAATTAGTGGGATATGACCTCACAATTTTCCTATATGGCTATTGTGACATAATGGAGATTCGCTCCAACAAGGTAATTTAGTATTCGATATACATGATCAAAGGACACATGGTTTTGGGACAAGTGACTCTCATCCAATTGAACTGTTATCAAATACTGACTTAGGCATCAAAGCTATCCTCAGGGCGACAGGCCAGTCCTATGAACTAATTTCTTTTTGGTTGTGATTACAGGTGCCATCATAGTTCAGGGTGATTCGGAAGTCGTTTCCGAGCTCCATCATTTCTGGCACTGCCTGTGGAAGGAGACACTTTGCCAAAAGTTCTTCTTCTAATCACAAAAAAAAAATAATAATAAATTGTGATGGCACGATCGCAACCAACATGTATATAGCCACCACATCATGGTCGACCACCAAGAAGAACACAATTGTGCACTGGAGAAGCAGTGCCAAAATATCCATTCCCGACAGAAAAAAAAACAATAATAATGATACGGGACCAATTGATCAAGGATGGACACTGAGGCTAACATGATCAGGACCATCTTGAAGAAAAACTAAAGATAATAATTCTAAGCATAGAAGGGAAGAACAAAGACACCAAAATCTAAATAATAACAACAATGTCCCTCGGCCACAAGGATTCAGGGGAAGTCGAGTCTGTGTCCAGCTGACCTTTTTGAATGCATGGTAGTGGCTTCGAAAGGAATCTCAGGCAGAAGGGATTACATATCAACCGGGCATAGTCCAGCACCATCTCGAAGGGAGATACAGCAACCTAAGATCCAAGGCAACGGAACAACACACAATTGGATCCACTCTCACCTCCAGAGGCAGGAAGTGACCTTCCACAAGTCCAAACCCTAGATGATTACGAAACCACAAGAAGGAGCTAGAGGGGTAAGGATCCAAGAAAGACTCAACATAGAAAGAGCACTGTTAGCTAGTTTGCACACGGAAGTATACATATCGTTAACAAGTAATAAAGTGATCAAACGAATATCGTCCTGTAGAGAGTTTACGAATAAAATAAATACCAATCACTAACAAACAACTTAGGTCCAAGTCAAAGGAATCAAAAAGGTCGAGTTTTGTTTAAGATTTAAAATAATGCAACAAAATTATTTTAGAAAAGTTTAATGGATAAAAAGCCTAGGATTAAAATTTCATCAAAGACAGATTCAAGTGAGCAAAATCCACTTCAACAAATAATAATTATGCAAATTGATTAACCATGGCATAATTTCCTTTAATTCTCTTTTAAGTAACTAAAGAACTTACCCAATCAAATACAAAAGCTATATGTCTATGCTAATGCAAAAAGAATGAGTAGATGAAGAATCGGTCACAAAATGGTTACCCAAGGTAATTAGGTATATGTCTATCCTGATTACGAATAAAATTAACTCATCACAAGTCAATTCTAACAGGAATTATTTGCTCGTGCAGAGCCAGAACGCAGCGTTCCGGTATGCAAACTTTCGTTTTGCAAGGGGGAAGAAATAAGGGTTTTTAGAATCCAAGGGATGACAGAGAGATAGTAGGCAGAGAAAGGAAACAGTCATGGAAAACACCTCAAGTCCTAGTTCCAGTTCTCAGCTCGTAAATATTTCTAGATCTTTGTCTCTACCTAAACGTTCTTTACATTCTACAAATATATTTAATCTAATAGAATACACTACTATTCCAAAGTCGGTCTCAGTAGAGGAAGCAGTCCCTCCTCAGATGAGTCCATATAACATTTACAAACATAGAGGATCTTTTCCTCCAGGCATCAGATCTATCCAGTAGCTACTCAAATCAACGACCTCAAAGACGAAGAAGTATGTCCAGTCTTCCAAGCTAGACCAGTGGGACATTCCGCACTCCTCCAAAGAACAGTATGTCACCCTTAACATACTACCAGAGATGGTGGCATAATGGATAGCCGAAGGTTACACACACCTACACATCTGTGGCGTTAGAGTTGTTTTGACTTATGGCGATAGGAAGGGCCACCCAGTCACTGCTCGAATTGCACTCTTAGACTCAAGACTACTCAGCTACGAGCAGGTAGTCATTGGCACAGTGATCACTACGCTCAACTTGGGAAGTGTTGTCTTAACACTGTTCCCAAACTATGCCATATCTCTCCAGGACCCAAACTTGTGCACAACCTTGAAAGTTCAACTTCAACTTACCGGCACATCTCTCACTCCCACCTCGATGGTGGCCACTTTACATCATCAGATGATTTACCGGCTCCAGAATCATGCCCTTGATCTACAGAACAGGCATTCTCTAGACGCTTTAATGTTCTCGGCAGATTCAACCACAAAAATCCCTACCTTGGTCGAAATTCCAATTCAAATCAAAAGGGAAGATCTCCAAAAGCTCATGCGAGTAGAATGGATTACCAACTACGAGAATCTTCACCGACAAGAAGAACCAGTCCAGGCCACAGTCTCAGCCTTAAGAAGGCTACCTAACGGACGAACCCAAACATCTTTCAGAGTTGCTCCGAAAGAGGAATGTGGACAGATCTTCACACAATTAATGCTCAGGCCATATGATCCAGGAGACCTATGCATGCAGAAGAGGGTACTGATATCCTCTTTCGACCATTCGACTGTGCCTAACTATACATCTCACATCAACAGCCACTTCATATGGGATGTCCCTAGCTTTGGTCCCTGAATGTTCGTGTAAAGAAGACGATTCAAAAGAAGAAGATGAGGCCCCCAGAAGAAGGCGACGGACAAAAAGGAAATCTGGTGGATGTTCATCCAGACGTCCTCCACATTATGATGATGAAGGCAAACCCAGGGCAATACCAGTTCCAAGGCCTTTTACTGGCATTGTAGATTTCTACGCCCTCATCCTAGAAGATAAGCCTTGCTGCCTATGGCAAAAGAGAATCCTCCATCTGTCTATCCGTCTATAAGGAAGATCCTAAAGAAGACGACGGATTACCATGAGCCATCTTCTTGCTGCAAGAAGGCAACCAAAATCACACCAAGCAAGTCAATTCCAATCCCGTGCATGATGAACAGACCTGCAAGGAGTTCCTATACTTCAGACTTTCCACTCTTGGAAAGAAAAGAGAACGAGGCAGATAGATGAACCTCCTGACCTTACATATCCCAGAAAGCCATTGATGAATGCGAGAGACATGTTCCTCTCAATCAAGCAGAAGAAGTCCTCAAATGGCAGATTGACGACGCCATTGCACAAAATCGTGTCCTAACACGAATCGATGATCGAGCCAATCAAGTTGAGAAGAAGATTGACCACGTAGAGAAACTCTACCTCGAAATGGTGAATGGGTACAACGCTCTTGATCGAGACCTCAAATAGATGAACCGGACCGGAACCACTTATTGCAGTGAATTTTATGAGAAAAGCCATGAGATACGAGACTTGAACAGACAACTTGAAAACTATGAGAAAAGGAAAGTCTTAAATTGCTCCGGTTCCATTATCTCCGTCACAGCGTTTCTCCATGCTCAGTATTCCCAACATCCCACCGATGTTCCACACGCCAACTCCACTCTTTGGTGGACCCCTGAGTTCAGTTCTAATTCGAGCCGAGAAGATTGTTGACTACAATATGCCAGACTCCAACTATTGGATTAATTGGGCAAAAGAACATCCTTATGTTCATCCCAAGACGAAGAAGAAGCTTTCACACCCAACTGCTCAGTCGGAAGCCTTCCGGTCAGAAGCTTCCAGACATTCTCGAAAGGAAAAGCTAAAGCACCGGTCCAGCCAGATGAAGTCCAACGTGAATTCACAAGGAAAGATGAACTCAAGACTCCTATCTAATAAGGACCTCTTCCGACATGTCCCACAAGACATCCTGATCCTGGTTTTCCAACAAGCTCCACAAAGCAGCCTGATCCTGCTTTTTGAGCAAGTTCCACAAGGCAGCCTGGTCCGGCTTCAACAAATCATCCTCCGCTGCTCACGGTGTCATATCATGTTGATGAAGCTTTGACAGCTTTCGAAGCCTCAAATGAAGATCCAGTGTCTAATAGAGTTTCAACACCCTCTAAAGACTCAAACATCAAAACAATATCTAAAACATCCTCAGAAAGCTTTTCCGAGTCTACGGAGTCCGAAACCGAAAAGATGGACTATTCAGGGATCCTTATGACTACCCGAGGTCCCTCAAGATCGACCACATATGCTAAAGTCCATCACAACCATGAACAAGGTACGGATGATGAGTCTACGGCAGACAATCGACCACCGTCTCCACAACCCGCTCCTCTGGAGAAGAATTTGAAAACAACTTGTTTCACCTTTGATGACATTCCAGTTAGCAAGCGGCGTGAAAGGTTCTAAGAAATGTCAACCTGGGTTCATACACAGTTGTTAAAGGGAGAATCTCTTAACCATATCCTGTCTGAATTTTTTAGTCGTTCGGTTGGCACATTGCATGATTGGTTTATATCTTTAGATGCCATTGAAAGGAACTTATTGCTTACAAGTTCTTTGGATTTAATAATTTGTAGGTGACTATTCTCTTGAGATCAAGCAGGCGAGAACGGACTTTTTCCAGATGAAATGTTGTTCTTTGGGGCCTAAGGACATCAATAGGCACTACAAAAGAATGACGGAAATCTATTATTGCCTCGGTAGAATGAAAGACCCAAATCTCAAACAGGTGTACATTTCCTCACTTCCAGAAGAGATCCAACCAGAGTTGAACAAAATGATCGAGCTCTCTGGAAACACCTTAGCAAATCTTTTACTTGCAAAAATCCACCAAGCTACATTCACATGTCTTGAGAAGCTCTGTGAAAGAAGAAAAGTCATGGAGAATTTTTTTCCACGGAAAGAAGAAGCTCGAAAAGATTTGCAATAGGAATTACGAGATTAGGTGCCCCAACTCAAAGAACTGCAACTGCAAGGGCAAGGTCACGAAGAAAAGACCTTCAAATCAAAGGAAGTACAAATCAAAGAAGAATCTTAAGTACTTCAGATGGAAAGCATCAACCAAACAGAAGTCAGACAGATGTTTCTTCTACAAAATGAAGGGCCATTGCGCAAAGAATTGTACAAACAAAAAGGCCAAAGCTTCAAAGCTTATCTCGCAACTAATGGTGGACCATCCAGAATCTGATGTTGAATCGGTGTTCTTAGAGCAAAGCCATCATAACTAGGATACTGCCTTTGCTATTGAAATTACAGATTCTGAGTTTGAAACTTCTGAGAATGATTCTGAGCAAGAATCATGGTTACCAGTTTTCAATATTACTGAAGTTTCATATATAAATTCTATAACTGATATTTGTCCTCCTCATATACAGGTCTCCTTGTTAACATCTAAGTATGCACAACCAGTCAAAACAATTGGATTCTTAGACACAAGAGCCATGAAAATAATGATGAATCCAAAGATTCTGCCACCAGAATTCTGGACAAACACTGATGCCCAATTCCAAGCAGCAAACGGAGAAATCTTCCAGGGCAATCTCATTTCAAAACATCCAGTTGGAATAAAATTTTTCCCTGATTGCATAATTTGGATCAAAGTTTTCGGGAATAAACTTCATGGTAAAGATGTTCTTATCGAATGGGATGCTTATGCAAAAGCTGAAAGACTATGAGTCCTTCCTCACAGCATCCGATACAAACATCACTTTCAACCTTTTACCCCTGTTAATAATATTTTTGCTATTTCCGATACTACTGTCAAATTTCTATCAATAGGCAACATGTTAAGAAATTTTTGTGTAGATTCTCATGCCGACTTTAAGGACAGAAATCCGTTTTGGAAAAAAGAAGAGTTCTTTGTTAAGCTTCTTTTTAAGCTTAATGAAGATATCAACCTACCAAAGCAACACACCCCGGGATGACTCCAGATGATCTTAAGCTTGCTCAGGAAGAATGTGCACAACTGCTACAGCAAGGTTTAAACGAGCCAACTAATTCTAGTTGGGCTTGTCAAGCCTTTTACGTAAACAAAAGAAGTGAGCAAGTCAGAGATAAGAAAAGGTTAGTCATTGACTATAGACCTTTAAAACAATTTTTGAAAGATGATAAGTTTTCGCTTCCACGGATTCAAAACCTTTTTACTCACTTGGCGGGAGCAAAAGCATTTTCAAAGTTAGATTTGAAAGTTGGTTTTTGGCAATTAGGAATTGCACCTGATGAACGATATAAAAGTGCTTTTTACATTCCTAATGCTCAACATCAATGGAAGGTGATGCTATTTGGGCTAAAGATAGCTCCTTCAATTTTTCAAAAAGCAATGATAAAGATTCTTCAGTCCATCATAGTGCTTTGATTTACATTGATGATATCCTTCTCTTTTCAAAAGATGATGAAGCCCATTTGTCACTATTAGAACAATTCTTTGACATCGTCAAATCGCAAGGTATCATGATCTCAGAAAAAAAAAAAAAAAGCTCCATCGGCCTTCACGAGGTTGAATACCTTGGTATGAAAATCTCAGATGCCAAAATCCAGCCAGGTCCTCACCTTGTTGAAACCCTTCCTTCATTCCAAGATGAGAACCCGTCAGTAAAGAGATCCATCAATTCCTTGGCATCATTAACTACATCAAAGCCTTCCTTCCTAACTCCTCTAAATACACCATTCTATTGTCCAAAGACCTGAAGAAAAAACCAACTCCTTGGAGTCATGAACAAACCCTAGCCGTTCAAGCCCTCAAACAAATGTGTCAGAAACCCCTTGCACTTCACATTCCATCCACAAGTCCCAGAATCCTACAGACAGATACAGGTAATGAATTCATAGCGCAGATGAATAATCTCTCTTTTCCAGAAATGATGAAAGAACCCAGTATCCAACTGGCCTCTTATCCAAACCAGAAAGTAAACCCTTTCTTGACTCTTTCTTTTACAACCTACCTAAGCCTATACCCATCATCTTCACAATCCTAGAATTTTACCCACTTGAACTAGCCCATTCTGACACAGTTGACCAAGTCAAAGAATATTCCAGAAAAACTATGTCAAACACCAAGCCTTAAACTGCCAAGAACAACACCATTTTCATGATGTGTCCTTTGATCCAAATCAACCTTTCAGCAACCTTGCAGTTTTTCCTCGGGCACAATCTATTTTCGAAGACAGGTTCCGGTATCTAAGGACTCTAGCAATCCTTTGCTACTATCCTATAGAGATTGACATTCACAGTTTCAAAACATTCTTTGCTAATCCTGACCACTTTGATAACACATTTCTATGCTGTTATCTTACGCTCTTTCAATCATCTTAGGAGTGGTATGATGATTGCTGCCAGAATCTCCCCGGCAATCCAACAAAGATACTTGAAGTGTACATTGTACACTTAGATTATCTTATGGCAAGACACAAAGAGTTTCAAAGAATTTACTACAAGCCTATGCCTTCCCCGCAGATCAGTAAATGGACCTTATTCAGAGAATCCTTCTCCCAACCATTTATGAATTTAGCTCGTGATGAGCTTTTTGCCCACTTGAAGTCCAAAAATGTTCCCCAAGAACCACCAAGCACAAACTATGCAGACAACTTTCATGCAATAAGTTTCAGCCAAAAAAGGGTTCCCATTTTGCTTCTGAATTTACTACACTTCACCTTTCACATGGAGCAAAAATTTTTAGAATCTTGGTTATTCCTTTCAGCCGAAGATCACATGGGTTATGTACTATTTCTTAGTATCTTTATCTCAGCTTTTAGTTCTACTTTCAGTCCACCATGTAGCAGCAAATCCGGCCAAGAAAGAAAGCATATCAAATAGAAAGTTTCTGCCTTCAGGATTTTCCGCCAAAGGAATTTTCTACTATTGAGATATTTTGTTTCATTTAGCTTGTTCAAGAATTTCGTTCAGTCTTTTGTCCCAGAGTTTAATCCAGCATGTTCTGAAATAAAGAGCTGTCCTTCATGCAAGAAACAAGCGGCTAGGTCATGAACATTCAGCCTTATCCTTAACAGTTTGTTCTAGATTAAAGTGCTGCATATTTTCCCCCAGATCAACCTTTGTTTTGTCTTAGGTTCAGCCTTGTGTCCCTAGCCTTCATACACAAAATGTAGCTGTCCAGCATGCAAAAATACACAGAAAAGTCATCCCAATGGCAGCATCTTCGGATTGAAGTATTATAGTTTCCAGCCTTGTTTTCATCTAGTGTTCCAGGTGTCCTTCATGAATAATTTTGAAGTCAAAATAGCCATGCAAATTTGGCCTTCATCAACCATTTGCCAGCTATGGTTTCTTTGCCTTGTAATGTTGCATTACTTTTATGTGTCCAATTAGTTTTTCAGTTCCTTTGTATTTTCCCTTACGTGTTGTATGGTTTTCTCTTACGTGTTGTATTGTACTAAGTCATACAGTTGGTCCTGGAAGGTATGTAAGCCGGCCATTGTTCGATAAAATGGCAGGCAAGCAACGAGTTAGGGGCAGATTTGGTTTTCGGTCCTTAGGGTTTTCCAGCTTTGAGTTCCTTCTTTGTAGAAGTGTCTACTAGAGTCCCTTGTAAAGTGTTTACTGTAAATATTTCCGTTCAATGATATCATGACTGTTTTTATTTCAATGGTGTTCTAAGTCTTTCGATCTCTCTCCCGAAATCTTTTTAAATTCCCAAAAGAATTTATGAATCCTGTCGGTAATCCCCAGTTATAGGTGATCTACAACAGCCATAGTAGTGAGTGCAAGTACTATCCCTTGAGTAGCGAGTTAGAGGAAAAGAGAAGTACCTGCTTAGCCAGAGAGGGCATCTAGGGAAAAGAGAAGTACTCATAAGCTGTGTCGAGGGTAGTGCTTCAACCCCATTGGTATCATAGACCCAAAAATCAAAAGTCCTCTTTCAATTCCTAAAGGTTGTGTCAAATAAAAAGATTGCCAATCTCCTTATCAAATAAAACATGAACAAATAAATAAATAAAGCATAATCACCCTATGAAGAAATAAGGTTTAACGCAAATAAATTGACTAAGAATCCATTGCGATCCTAGAACAAATAATTTAGTTACTCATCATCATCTCAAAACAATAAAAGATAAAAAGAGAGAATAAGAATTATGGGAGATGATATGATATGAGATTCTATTGAAAACTACCCTATTTATAGAAGACTAAGATACTAAAACTAAACTAACTATTACAAAAGAAGTATTTTCCTAATAAGAATAGGAAGTAGTTTTCCTCTTTGACTTTCACTTCCAATATCTTCTAGAATCCTAAGCAACTTCAATTCTTCTCCTCTTTGACTCCTAATTATTCCAAGAATCCTCCAAATTGTCTCCTTCTTGAAATAGGATGCTCCTTTCTTCTTCTTTTCCAATTTTGCAACTTTTTCAATCCCTTTTCATAAAAATTCCTGCAATCAAAGAAATAAATAAGGGAGTAAAATATTCCACAAATTTTCATAAAATAACTAAAATTATCAATAAGTAATTCATTAAGAATCATATAAAACTAGTTATTTTATTGCCTTATCAAGATCCACCTGTGATCGACCTCAGAGAAACTCCATGTAATGGTCGTGGTCATGACTTGAGAGATAGACTCAACGGATCAGCAATCTCCAGGAGTCAACGACAATGAACAGGTCCTGACGAGCAGTGGAGCAAATTGAGAACTACTCCTAGAGAAAGGATACCTCCTTGATGAAGCATGATTGAAAGAACAGGCAACGAAGCTCAGGATGTAGCTTTGAATCCACCGAAGAAAGCTGCTTTGCCAGAGAATCATGAAGGAAATGGAGAACAAGAGGTACATAGTAATATGGACTTGTCCAAACCATCACCATTTGTCCATGGCATCAGAACAACTAGAATGCCTCCGAGATTTAAAGCGCCTCAAGTCGAGGTAAAATATGAGGGCACAGGTGAACCATTAAAATATATAGATGAGAATGTTTCTTACATAGAGATGTTTGAATTCCCTGATCATGTCAAGTGCCGAGCTTTCAAGTCCACGTTGACAAAGAAAACATGGTCATGGTTCAAAAGCATTCCAGAAGCCAACTTCTCAAGCTAGACACAGTTAAAAGGGTTGTTCTTGAAAAATTATCAGAGCAGCAAGAAGTGTGAGAAAGACATCAATGACCTCTTCAACATTAAACAAAAGGTCGGTGAGAGCTCCAAGAGTTATTGTAGTAGGTTCAATAATGAAACAATGGAAACTGAGTAGAAGAATGATATGATCTACATCACACCATTTAAGTCGGGATTGCAAGGTGGGTATGTAGCTCTCGGGCTAACAAAAAGCTAGTGAAGACCACCAAGGAGCTACAAACACTCCTTGAGAAATTGATCAAAGCAAACGAGACGGCAATCCAAAAAAAGATTTTCGATTTTGCCTTGATCACCAAAAAACAAATCAAAAGGCGAAATAAGATCCCACAAGCATCCAAGCGGGATAGGAAAAACTCTCATCCAAAGGGACAAGCTTTGGATAAGATGATTAAGACAATTCCCGACCTGATGACTACTCCTTGGACAGCCTTGCGGGTAGAGATCTTAGTCGTCATGGAAAATAAAGGTCTCTTCATGCCATCGAGACCTCTCAAGACCCCTTCGACAAAGAGAGACGTGACAAATTCTGTCATTACCATAAAGACCACTATCATCTCACATAAGACTGTTTTGACCTCAAGTGAGAAATCGAGAGGTTAATAAAGAAAGATCACTAGCAAGAGTTCCTGGCCAGAAATATAGGTCCTGCAAATCCATTACTTGCATCAGCCAATCAACAGAGACCTCCAACCAAAGAGATCAATGTGATTGAGAGGAGGACAAGACGAGCTCATGAAGTAGATGCCAACCCCCTCACGGTGTTATTCCAAATTGGGGAGTTTTAGGACCGAAAAATCTTGGTAGATATTTGGAAGTGTAGTGAAAGTCATATACAAAAGGGCATTTGATCAAATGGGAATAGACAAGAGCACGATACTAAAATCTGACACTACTTTGACAAGCTTCAATGGCAGTACAACCTATGCAAAAGGGATCCTGCGAGTTCCAACTGCAATTTATGTGAATGGAAAAGGAATAACGGAGGTTAGGGATTGGCTAGTGATTGATGCTCCAAGAACCTACAATACAATTCTGGAAAGGAAAAGGGTCATGGACCTGAAGGCTTTAATTTTCTTACTAAGCTATTACATGAGGATGCATGTTGGTGACAACTGGATTACATTGGAAGGAGACAGAAAATTAGCCTCAGGATGCTATCTCGCTAAAAGAGATGCTGAGACCTTAGCAGCATGCTCGCAAGTTGATTTCATCAACCTTCCAAAGGAAGATGACAAATCTAGAATCCAAGCAACTAACAAGGGAGAAAAAGTTTTCCTTGACCTTGAATTCCTCGAGAAGGGAATAAAAATAGGGGAACTTTTGTCTTCCAAGCTCAAAGGAAAACTTGTCGACTCTCTTTAAGAGTATTTAAAGGTCTTTGCCTAGTGACCAACCGACCTCGAAGGCATGAATAGAGAGATAGCAGAACACAAGGTTGGACTCAGACCAAGAGTCAAGCCAGTGAAACAGAAGAAAAGAATAGCTCAAGAAGTCCAAGCTCTTCTCAATGCTGGAATCCTAAAAGAGGTCATGTACACTGAATGGCTTGTCAATACAATGGTCGTGCCAAAAAGGAAGGGACATGGGAGATGTGTGTAGACTTCACTACATTTAATAAGAATTGTCAGAAGGACTCATACCCACTTCTGAGCATTGACCAGATGGTTGACAATAGGATACCAACGGCTTTGTTTCCTGAAGAAGCCCAAGGATTGCCTATGGACAGAGAGTTATCAAACTGCATTCATAAAGCTGAAAGAATTCCTAGGAAAACCTCCACAACTTGTTTCACCAAGACCCCGAGAAGAGCTTCTGATGTACCTAATTGTAACCTAGAAGGCTGTTAACTCAGTACTCTTAGTAGAAGGTCAGGGTTGTAATTTCAGTGTATTACGTAAGTCATTTTTTACGAGGTCCTAAAATTAGATATTTAGACCTCGAGAAGTTTCTATACCTCATTGTTATGACATTAAGGAAGCTTAAGCCCTAGTTTGAAGCTTATCCGATCAGAATATTGACAAATTTACCATTAAAGCAAGCTCTGGCAAAACCTGAGCTATCAGGCAGGACAATGAAGTGGTCAGTCAAACTCTTAGGATACCAAATTGATTTCAAACCAAGGAAAGCCATCAAGGCCCTAGCACTCTCAGACTTCACTGAAGAATGCACGAGAATTCCATTGGAGCTCGTGGAAATTTATGAAGCTGATATGTGGACCATATACATGGATGGTTCCATCGCAACAGAAAACATTGATCAGCCATGAGGGAGTGAGAATCATTTACTCTGTGAAATATAACTTCCTAATCTCGAATAATGAATCCAAGTATGAAGCTTTCATTGTAGGTCTAAGACTTATAAAAGCCTTAAAAATGCAAAAACTGCAAGTTGTTGCCAGCGAGGTTGCTGGAGCCTACAAGGCTAAGGAAGAAAATATGATTAAATATCACAAAAAAGTGAGAGATAAAACATCAAAACTTGAATATTTCCTTATTGAACAAATACCTAGAAAGCAAAATGCAAAAACTGATACACTATCTAAGGTCTATCGAGAGCTTGCGAGTACCAAAGCAGCTTCCAGTCGAACAGCTATATTCTCCGATCATCAATCAAAAGGAAAACTTGGTCATAGAAGACCAGGTAGACTGAAGGTACCCCATTTACAAATTCCTCAAGGATGGTGAGCTCCGGAAGACCCAAAAAAGCTTGCCAAATTAGAAAGTGGGCACCTCGCTATGTTCTAATAGGAAATGATGAAGTATACATGAGGTCATACACATGGCCATTACTTAAATGCTTAAGCAAAGGAGAAAGAGATTACACCATTGAAGAGGTACACAGCGGAATATGTGGATCACATATATGGGCCAAAACCATTTCGAAGAAGATACTAAGGACTGGTTATTACTAGCCTTCAATGGTCTTAGATATTGAGAGGGTCATACAAAGATGCATGAGCTGTCAGTTGCATGGAAACAAGTGACATGTACCCCCAACGAGGTATCAATCTATCAACACATCAGGTTCCATTTGACATTTAGGGCATTGACATACTAGGACCTTTTCCTAAAGGAGTGCGGGGTATTCAATTCTTGATAGTAGTTGAAAAATACTTCACTAGATGGGTTGAAGTAGAACCTATAAAAATTACGTCTTCACCAAAAGTGCAATATTTTGTCTAGAGAAATATTGTGTGCAAATTTGGAATTCCGTGAACTATCATCTCAGACAACGGAAGGCAATTCGTTGGTGATCCTTCCAAGATCTTTTATGAAAACTTGAACATAGAGCAAAGATTGACCTCTATAGCTCATCCTCAAGCAAATGGACTTGCCGAGCTCACGAACAGGACAATTCTGGAAGGTCTCAAGAGGCTCACCGCGCTCAAAAAGGAAGTTCGGAAACCTTCTTGGCCAGATAAAATTCCAAGTATCCTATGGGTTTACAGAACTACACATAGATAGGCTATTGCAGAAACTCCTTTCAGCATGTGTTTTGGTGCAGAAGCAATAATGCCAGTGGAGGTTGAAATGCAATCCTTGAGATTAACTTAATAAGATTCAGTCTTACAAGAGGGGGAGGGAAGGGGAGGGAAGGGAAGACCTAGACCTCCTTGAAGAAATCACAAATAAAGCTATGAAAGCTGACAAAAGGTACAAAAAATAGGTCACAAATTTTTTCGACAAAAAAGTCAAAGAAAAATATTTTGCAGTTGGGGACCTCGTACTCAAAAGGTCAAATGTTGGAAAACAAGGACAACCATCAAAGTTGCAAGAAAGCTGGGAAGCACCTTATATAGTCTAAGAAATTCACAAAAGTGGAAGTTATAAGCTCGCTGATCTCAAAGGGAGACAACTTTTTAAGGCCTTGGAATATTTGTCATCTAAAGAAATTCAATGCCTAAGACTTTCTGAGCTATACAAGCTCATTGATCAGCCCAGCGACCTACCTGAAAAGGTTAAAGATCTACTGATTAGCCTTAGCGACATACTCGATTTCAAGTCTCCCAAGGTCACTTAAATTCTCAAAAATTTTGTTTAAATACTAGCTTCATATGTTCTCTATACTCTGGAAAGATGTCTTTCCTATTCTATTATGGCAAGTTCGATCAAGGTCCTATCACAGTCGTATCTATGCAAGCATTTTCAACATATAATGAATCAAGAATAGTCAAAACCAAACACACAGATATAAGAAAAGAGGCCACAGACCCCTGGAACGGTGGATATATCAAACGAAAAGAAAATGGGCTCAAAATGAGCATTGTATACTTTACAACCATCATCCAGACATATAAAAAGATGTGAGGAATGGCACAACAAGTCTTGAAAATGACCTATACTATTACATATCAGTCTTTCTTTTCTTCAGGAGCTTCTAGCGAGCTTTAGGAGACTTGACCTTCTACAACCTCCTCTCTGTCATGAATGCTCGATGGACCTGCAAGATAATCAATAATAGTCTCAATGGGAGTTCCACCTTGGGCAAGATAAAGTGCTTTATTAAAATCAACAGGTTTATGATGAAAGGGATAATATTTAAGTAAGTCTCCATGATTACTGCTAATCTTACCTGATGGATCAGAAATTTCAAAAGGAGGAACATCATTGACCACCCCCTTGACAGTCACAACAACCTCAACTCACTACTCAGTAACTTGCCCTTGGAACACAAGGATCAACTGCTTTTGGGGTGCAAAACCCTCTTGAAGTCATAGACCCTTCTGTTCTCACTCCCAAGGTAAGGATCTACTGCAACAAGGTGGTATAACCCATCATGAGTAGCCTTATCAGTCTTAATATTGCCATTAAGCTCACAGAATCGGTCGATTACAACCCGAACAGTTGAGGTTGTAAGATGGACTCCACATAAGCTTGGAAAGCAGGAATTTCTAGGAGCTTAGACAAGGAGAGACTACCATCCGACTCTAGCGTAGTAGTCCTCCAACTGGGCTTCATGCTACTTACTCAGCTCAATCAATGGGTTGCTCTTTTTTACATCTTCATCAAGAGTGGCTGCCATTATCAAATTCTTTGCTTTGGTTTCAAAAATACTCTTATTGCATTCCTCAAGGTGACCGCTCATTGCTACATAAGAGGCATTAGCCCACTCAACTACTGCAACAAGCTCTTCTTTCTCCTTCTCTTTCTCCAAACAAGCTTTATCATCCTGGAGATTGGTGATCGAAGCAAAAAGTTCCATATCTTTTCTTTTTTTTACTAATTACCTCCTCAACCACTCGACCAAGAAAACATGGCTCTATATA
>JAOXNR010049533.1:0-18100 GCA_028571225.1 Parsonsia alboflavescens | reverse complement strand
TTATTAATAATAATGAGCCGACATTCCATATACTATCCCAACCTTTCTTATATTTTCCCAACCTTCTATAGGTTATCCCGACCTTTGGTGACATTTAAAATTTTATAATAATAATGAAATAAGAATGACTGACCTTCCATATACTATACCGACCTTCTATAGACTATCCCGACCCTTTATAGATTATCTTGACCTTCAGTGATATTTAAAATTTTATAAAAATAAAAATAATAATGAAATAAGAATGGCTAACTTTCCATGTACCATACCGACCTTCCATATACTATACCGACCTTCTATAGATTATCCCGACCTTCCACAATTTGTCAACCTTCCAGAATCGTTTATCACAATATGCCTCCAAATAGGCTTAACATTCCTCAATTATTATCAACAAAATTTAAAAAAGATGACATTTATAAGTTTCAGTACAAACCAAAGCAAAAAACAAGAAGATGACAGTTAAAATTTCCAGTTCAAAAGCAAAAAACAAGAAGATGACAGAAATGACACAAAGGAGAACAATCACAACACAACCATTGCATAGTCATGGAGATAAAAAAAAATTTTAAAATGTCTCAAAGGGGACTTACCTGTTGTCGAGGAGGTGATGGTCTAATTTTTTCTTTTTTGTAGCGGTTTAGCTTCTACTTCTTCCATGGCACCGGTAAGCAAGAGGTAAACAATTTCCATGGCACTGGTGAGCTTGAAAAAAATGGATTGTGAGAGGGTTGAAACAATTTCCAAAATTTCAGGCGAGCTTGAAAAAAATGGGTTGAAACAATTTTTGTGAATGATTGGGTTTCCAAGTTGTGAGAAGAACAAATAACGAGTAAGAAACAACGATTGGGTTTCCTTGTTGTAAGAAGAACCCGTTGGAATTCCTATTGAAGTTCGTTTGAATGAGTTCTAAGAAACCCGTTGGAATTCTTATCGAATTTGGGAAAGGTTGATTGAATGAGGGCAAATGGGTCTTTTCCATTTGGTTAAAGGTTCTCTTTTCTTTCCGAAGGTTGGGATTGTGGGTGGAGTCGGTATAATTTGTGGAAGGTCAATATTATTTTGAAGGTCGATGAAAGACTTTTCATAGGTCAAGTTCACCTAGTCTTTTCATCGACCTTCAGAAGATAATACCAACCTTCAACCAATTATAATGACCTTAGGACCATAATCCTGACCTTCAACCATTTCGAATAACCAAAAAGCTTTTTTCCTATTTCCAAACTCATTTCTCACCTCCCAGTTGTTTAGGTAGCTATATTTTGCACTGTCACTGTTAAACGAGAAACAGAGGCATGTCTTTGTCACTGTCCTATTTTCATGACTTTTAAATTATTTTCATACTCCTATGATTCATGACTTGGACAATTTTTTTTTTATATGAATCATCACTTTGTAGTTTTTGCCATATTATTTTATTTAATATAAATAAAACAACTAATATAATTTCATTTTCATTTACATTATTTACATGCTGTCCTAAATATATACATGATATAAACTAAAAAATCACTAGGACATCTACATGGTGCTGCTATACTCAAATGTGATCGAAGCCATCTAGTCCTTGAGGGGCTGGGGTGCATCTGGAATGTCGTCCAATGATGGCATTATCCAAACATACCCCCTCAACAGTTGTGCCATGTAATGTGCAACGTAGGCCCCACAGCTAGTTGAATCTTGCTGAACCTGGATGGCTCTAGTGCCCATGAACTCATATCCGATCCTGGGAGATGGATCAGTAGCAACTCCCTATGTGGAATAATACCCGGTCTGTCGTAGAAGGTGCGGCAACATCAATAAGACCGACTCCAGCATCTTTAGCCTGGATGCCTTCACCACTTTAGTTTGCACTGGCCTCAGATCATATAATCTGACCTTTGCTAGTGCCAACCCCTTCGACGAGATCCGTAGAAGTACCCAGTGATTCTTGTGGCAATATGGCATCAAGACCTACAAATACATCGGAAAAAAAAAATTACGTTTAGGATAAACTATAACTTAAAATAAATACTTAAAAATAACTATATTTATTACCTCATCGGCCTGCCACTAGGCAATCTCATCATCATCTCCACCTCCCTTCACCCAACCGGGGGAACTATCATCGAACTCCGAACGTCTCAAGCTTCTCGACAGCTCTAGCGTCGATGAAAGCGGTATGGAGCATAGTCTGCAATCCAAATTAGTTAAAATCAATGTAACTATATAATCATATAATCCAGTGAACAATTGATAAAAATTAATTTTATATTGACGTAGAGATAAGGTGAGGCAATGGTGAACCTTTGTGCCATAAGGAAATTAGCCGGATGCGCTTTGGCTACCAGCCGGAGCCCTCTGATAAACTGATCGACATGAGGGTCCTCCAGCTCCTGTGTGCAATCTCAAACTATCCTCTAAAAGGTCCTGTCAAAGGAGAGGATTCCCCTTGTCGAGCTGCCAGGTAAAAATCACAATTATTAGAAAAATATAATTAATAACTCTAACATACTAAAAAAAGACATTGTAATTTAATTATAGAACGAAAGCTTTATTGAATTAATGGAATTATGTAAATACCTCTCTAATTCCCCCGAAGAGCAGAAAATATCCAACTAGCTCTGGGTACTAGTAGTGTCCACTAGAAATAGCACGGAGTCCTCCCCTGGCATTCCTACCGAACCCGCCTCTCTCCCTTTCACAGACGTTTTGGGATTCTTTTTCAGAGGCCCAGAATGTGTATGGTGAGAGGGATCCGTGAAAGGTGACATGAGGTTTGCCGCCCGGACCTTGGTCCGAACTGCATGTCCCCTCTCCTAACATAATTTTAATTCAAATTATTAGAACGTAAATAAATTTAAATGACACCTGAACAAGACATATAAATATGAAATTAAAAAAATACTAATTAACTTAGCTAAGTATATCGTGTCTTACTTGAACAACAGGGTCGGGTACAACAGACTAGGTCGAGCAGGTGAAGCCTCCCTCTCACTAGTATCCCCCTTCGCCTATTATTTAAAATAAATTAACTAACTACGAAAATAGGTTCACGTATGAAATATTCAAAAATAGAGAGATGTTTAAACTAATCTGGTCGGTAGTCCGGACCTCAATTGGAGCAGGTAGGTCTGCCACCTCCCTCTCACGGACATCATCCTCCGGTTGTTAGGGACAAAAAACAAGTCTATCCTAATAATAGATAATATTTTCATAAATTTTCGTAATTACGTAAATATACCCAAATTGAAATGGGTATTCTAATTTTCTTCTGTTATTCGTGAAATATGCCCAAATTGAAAAAATTACATAAATATATCCAAATTGAAAAAATTATGTAATTACGTAAATATACCCAAATTGAAAAAATTAGAATACCCATTTCAATTTGGGTACATTTATGTAATTACGAAAATTTACCTAAGTATTATCTATTATTAAGATAGAACTATTACTAAAAGAGAACTAACTTGGGGGTAGCTTCGACCATAAATGGAGCTGGCGGATCTGCATTAAGCCCCGGCCCCTTCAACAGCTCCTGCTAGTTTCAAGGAAAATTAATCCGATTAGAATTATGCCAATAGCTAACTAATTCAAATTTTATAGCATATACTAATGTGATGTGAATGAGGAGATCTCTGACCACCCTGCTGCCCCTCCAGGTGATGAAGACAGTAGTGTGTCGAGCCAAGGCCACCTGCTCCTGCTGCTCCAACTGTCAACTCACCCACTGATGCAACTCCACAAAGTAGGCATCAACGTGCTTGGAAATTCGGGCATGGACCCACTCCTCAAACTCTACCAATAGAGTTCTGAGTTGGGCTCCAATAACCTATCAAGTGCGGAGTCGCTCGACGACTGCCTTCCTATAATCTCCGCATCCACCCAGCCAAATCGAAGTCCGGTGATCAGAGCATACTCCTGAGACTCTAACCGATGTAGTCTACCTCCGATGTGGAACCACATCTCATCGGACGGCCATCGAGGAAGTGAACCTCCCGTCTAAGCACATGAAATTCAGCATGGGAGTAAAAACACCTGGCATATCGGGATAGCTCCAACATGTGTCCAAATGGCCCACTCCTGAATCGCTCCTCTACCCCGTGGAGCCTGACCAAGTCAATGACCTTTGCCATTCACGAATACCTGTAGTGAGCACTCATAATCCTATCGGGAGGAATAACACGACTATGCTTGTATTAGCTAGATTTTCATTAAATTAAACTAAACACAATAAATAAAATAGACTCCAAACAATTTGTTTTTTCGTAAAAAAGTATTATTTAAATCCTAAATATAATATTTCACAGAAAAAACTATAATTATTATAATACTATTATTTTAATTTCTTAATAAAAAGTACAATGTATTTTCATTATATAAAAACAAAAAGGTCAGGACAATGATTATAAAATATTAAGTAATAAAGTACATTGAATAATTAAATTCAATTATACACTGACAGTACAGTGATAATAATAAACATAAATCATTGTAAAGTACTGTGATAGTTTAATAATAATAATTTTTAATTATTTTCAAAATAATAATATTAATTTTTATGCAAGTTACAATTTATTTATTTAGAATTTAATAATAATAATAATAATAATTTGTATTTGTATTTGTATTTATATTTAACTTAAAATAATAATATCATTTTTTAGTTAATTTCAAATTTAATGAAATTTATTTTTATTTAATTTCAATTTTAATAATATAAATTTTTATTTTAATTTAAAATTTTATAATAATAATAATAATTTATTAATAATAATACTCCGACCTTCCATATATTATCCCAATCTTCTATAGATTATCCCGACCTTTTGTACTATTAAAATTTTTAAAATAATAATAATAATGGCCAACCTTCCATATAATATCTAGTCATTCTATAGATTATTCCGACCTTCCATATTTAAAAATTTATAATAATAATAACAATGAAATAGATGATCCCAACCTTCAATAGATTATCTCGATAGTGATTATCCCAACCTTCCACATTTTCAACCCGAAAAGTCTAATGCCAACCTTCCCGAATCGTTTATCCCACAAATATGTCTCTAAATAGGCTTAACACACTCAATTATTATCAACAAAATTTAAAAAAGATGACAGTTAAATATTTCTAGTACAAACCGAAGCAAAAAACAACAAGGTGACAGTTAAAATTTCCAGTTCAAAACCAAAAAACAAGAAGATGATAGAAATGACGCAAATAGCACAACCAATTGCATAAAATCATGGAGATAAAAAAAATTTTAAATGACGCAAAGGGGACTTACCTGTAGCCGGTCTAACTTTTCCTTTTTGTAGCGGTCTAACTTCTTCTTCTTCCATGGTACCAGCGAGCTGGCGGTAAATACATTCCATTGCGCCGGAGAGCTTGAAAAAAATGGGTTGTGAGAGGACTAAGGAGGAGGAACAACGATTAGGTTTCTGGTCGTTTGAATGAAGGTTTGGGAAAGGTCATGTGAATGAGTTGCAAGAAACCCGTTGGAATTCCTATCGAATTTGGTGAAGCTCGATTAAATGAGGGGAAATGGATCTTTTCTATTTGGTCAGCTGTTTTCTTTTCTTAAATTGGGTGTCCGTACCAATTTGGGTATACAGTGAAATTGTCTAATTGAAATGTTTTGACAAATGGGGTATAATTGAAATACCCGATTCAATTTCGGGTATTTTTGAGAATTTCCACTAAAATTTATTGTTTGCTTGTTTTATTGCATTCCATAACAATCATTTATGCACAAATACAATGTAAGCCAGGAAATTCAAAACTTTAGTTCTTAATATCAACCCCAATACATAAAATCATGGGGTCAAAGGCGTCATCAATCGGGAGGCATTTGCATAGTTATGTCAACATGCTCTGATAGTCATGATCTTGGTAATTTAATTCTTTTGATAATTTGGATATTGGAACTAAGCTCTTCTATTACTAAATTCACAAATTGATTTTACACGACATCGGATTTGGATTTAAGATTAAAAGTTCTAATAGACTTTTAATTAAATTTATTTTGATGATAGTAAATTAAGATTAAAGAGGTTTAAAGTTGATTTGTAGTAGGTTATTTTAAGTATTCCATCAAGTTCTTTTCAAATGCAAAACCATGCTTATCAAGGGGAAGTCTTCCAAAAGTTCAAGTTCTACATTATTAAAGACTTCAAAGTTGACGATTTAGAGTAAGAAGTTTGGGTATATAATTAGTCTTGATATCTTATACCATGATGCTTCTTGAGATTTTAAAGTGTTTCTAGACAATAAATACTACGAACTCATGATTTTGTAAAAGAGTATTTTAAAAACTGTCTTTAAGTATTTTTAAAATCATTTATTGAATAGATGAGATTTTTAATTGCAAAAGTATTTAGGTCCTTTTCTTTCAAAATATTATCCAAATTAATGAGAATTGGATACTCAAGTCATTTAATGTGAAATAATGGTATTGGACCTCTTTAAACATTTCAGCATGGAGAAAATGTAATGTCCAAACTATTGAATTTAGATTCAAGCGACAACCAATCTAATGGACAACTTTCGAGTTCATATGTCAGATGAACAGATAGTCCAAATACATAATAGACCGTCTATTACTAATAAGATTCGTACTTCAACATTCAATTTTATAATTATTGAGATATATTTTTCCTTCTTGTTTAAAAAATCTTTCCACCATTTTTAGGAGGTTTTTTTTTTTGTGCTAAAAAGCCTACAAAATCTGTATGCAAGTGTGAGAAAAATTGTACTTTTAGGAAACTATCTTTTTACACTAGTTTCAAGAATAGTTCACTTTAAAGGGAAGTGTTTTTTATATTCATTTTTTTTATTTGTTAGTTATTTTTGTGATGCTAAACCCTTTGATCCCAAGTTGCAACTGCTGAGCCATATTCTGAGGAGGGCTCGCCCTAATTTTTTTTTTTTTTTTAATTACTTGGTGATGGATTAGGTCCAAGGGCTAACATGACAAGAAATGAAGCGTGGAAGAGTTTCATGTTATTTGGCTTCACATCAAATATCAGGAGTTGTACTTCAACTTTAATAATAAAGAAGATGGATGTTCAAGAGGAGAGACAATGTTACAAGTTATGGAGTAGTTGAAGTTGATGCTAAATTATAAGATATGTACTTCAAATTCAAGCATGGACATTGGAGTGAATAAAGTTTGCAAAACACAAAATAATAACATGGATTAAACACAATTAAAATCTCTTTGAAAATGGTCAAAATCAGTTACAAATGACTTGATGTTTGGTTGATAATGATTCACGAAATAGGGTAGATGGTGCGCAAGTTTCACATTCTTTGCCCGACGGCAAACTACTAGGTGTGTCCAAGCCATAGTCCGGTGCGAGACCGGTGCTGCATCAGATTGAGCCAACTTGAGTTTTGACCGAGTCAAATTGGGTTTTGATCTAACCAACTTGGGTTTTCTTGACTTTTCTTGTATTTTCATGTAATTTTAATATATTTTAAGGATATTTAAGTCCTTTGAACTTTATTAAGTTATCTTCAAGTCTTGGCCGATATAAAGGCATGTAACTTGGAATTACAAACAACTTTGATATATTGAAATCACATCATCTTTTGGTATCAAGCCTAGGTTTATCACATTAAGGCTTACTTATTTTATTTGTTTTCTTTGTGTTCTTTGTGTACAATTAGGCTATTCATACACAAACATACATCAATTTTAGCAAAAGCATTTATATTCAAAGCCAATCATCAGTTCCATATGCAAGTGGAGCCATTGTCTTGCGCTCTAAAGCAAAGCTCGAGAGGATATTCCAATTCTTGAGTAAACCTAAACATCTTATTGTATTTACATGAGGAAGGTACTAACACATTTTCCTTCTTTGTAAATGAAGTATTGGCAAGGTTGAAAAATCCCTTTTTTTTTTCCTTTCAATAATTTATTTATTAATTATAAATTAGGAATTGCAAGATTCTGTTTTTACTCTTCTTAGGTATTGAAACTGAAAATCCTTTTTATTTCCACTTCATGTAGGTCATGCATCATAATTGAGAAGATGTTGTGGCATGGAGCATTTGGATCAGCTGTACTAATCTATGCTATTATGAGTTCTCTTCTATTTACTCGGACCCCAAAAAGTATGTTTCGTTTTTCTTTGAATTGAAAAAAAAAAAAAAAAAGAAATGGCAAGAAAGTAAACTCATTACAATTTACAAACAAATATATGTTAGTTCCATTCCTTGACCTCATTCTTGTTTGCATCACTGATATTTCACCTTGAAGGATGAGTCTCAACAAATCAACATGAATGAAGGAGAACTAAAAGTGGTGCACTCAGGAACTGAAGAGTACAAGAGAATAATGCAGTTAAGAGAATTGTTTACAAAGTTTGTAGATCACCTTACCAGGATTCATAAGAGGTTAGCTTTTGAAGAGGCTTAAGTTTTGCAATCATCTCAGTGAATGTCTTTCTCTAGTTAATGTTGCAAATAAATGTATATTCACAGGACATTAGTTTTTTAGTCTTTTAGGTTAAGGTATTGACCCAATGAAGACTTACCTTATACAATTTGAAAAGGAGGATGAGATTCGATAGTTGTTTGAACTTGAAGGTTTTATACCTTCTCCAAATGTCCAATTTGCTGTGTTCGAAGTTGAATGTTGTCTTTTGCTTGGTTTTAACACTAAAGATCCATTCTATGAAATAATCATCTTGGTGTTTTGATATTGAGAGTTGATTTTTATTTGTTAAGTGTTGTGATTATGTACCAAATGTCAATAACCCCTCTTTTCCTGATATTTGATTGATGAATTTATATTGCTTAAGCATTTTTTAATTAAAATCAGATAAGTTAGTAAGAGGTGATTCCTAGTAGTCTTGTAGGTTGCTTGTATGGTTTCGCTTCCTTTACCTAAATATTAAGGAAAATACAGAGCATACCCCTTTTATAACCAATAATACAAAAAGTACGTTAATAGGTTCACTTTTAATCTAATATAAAAATAAGGGTCTTTAGTTTTAATGAAATTATCAAATTATGCTAAATTCAAAATATTTAACAATGAAATTTAAATTATGTAAAGAAATAATTGTATAAGAACATGATAACAATAAAATGTTGAGATATTAAACATACAAACTAAAATTGTATCCTTTCGTACGTGTGCAGACACCACACACTCCTAAAATTCGATTTCTTTTCTATCACGTGTGCTGAAATAATGAGTGATTTGTAATGAATTTTTTCTCTCATGTATGATTTAAGATTAATTTTGTACTTTTTTTTATTATTAGTATTGAATTTTTTAAACTCCTACAAGTATTGTCATTTTTTATATTGAGGTTTCTTAAGTTGTTTTTGTTGTCGTTTGCATATCTTTTTGTTGGTCTTCTTTATATATCTTGGCTTCTCTTTAATTAGTTTCAACTTTTGCATCTTATTCTTCTTCTTTCTTTGTTCTAATTTTTGCTATTAAGTAAGAAATTTCCATATTATTAAGGTTTTAAGGTTGAAAAAATATATTTAACTTTTGACTTGTAACTTATGTAAAACATGTGTGATTAATGAATATAATATTTTCATACACTTTCAAATTTTTATACTCATCTTTATTAACATTTTTATCTTTGTGTTCTTAAATACAAGGATTTGAAAAGGTCCTAAGAATTTTGGGCAATCAATGTTGTGACACTTCATATTTACTGACTTGTTACATATTGTGAAAGTTATTAATAGATATCAAGTTATGTAATTTTTATTTTTCTACTTTTTATCCACATTATATATATGTGTATTATATATATTTTAATTATAGCAGTCTTGGATGAATATTTACATTATGGATGGATGCATTTTATTAGTTTATGTGACTCTTTTTATTAAATGCTTTGTGTGATTATTTTTTAATATCATTTTGGAATATAGGAATATATTAAATGTTACAATGTTATGAAAATAGCACAACGAAATTAAGAAAAAAATTAAAGAAAGTAATTTTATACAGTGGCTCTAGGGCTGTAGTAAATAACACAAGTCATTTTTGGAAGTTTTAAATGAGTTTTATACGGCTTCTTCCATTTATATTTGACAGCTATGTATCAGAAGTAAATGGTGGCCTATATAAGAATGTTATAGAGCTATCAGAAAATGATTTAAAAAACTCATTTTGTATCTTTGTAATTTTGTACTACGGCCAACATCTGTAGCAAAAAATATTACTCCGTACAGCGATTTATGCTATAGCCCGACTTGCAAAAGGTTCTTTTACATGTGCCTTGGATTTAAGTCCAATGCCCAATTTGAACCGTAGCTTGTAACGCCGTATATATAGTATATACACCGATCTTTTCTTCGTTGAAATCTTTTTTCCACACCTCCATTTGCAATGGCCCGAAAGCTGTCATATGGTTGTCGTATATGCTATATATGGCGGCCTTTTGAATATAGGAGTCCTATATAATCGAGTTTCTACTAGTGTACAATGGTTGAATGAGAATGAAGAGGTTACAGTTGAGAAGCAAATTAGAATTCCTTTCTTTGTGGGGGGAGTATGTTGAATGAGAACAAGTCCTTTGTTATTGGGTAATCCGTGAAAATTTGATCTAAGAGCTATTTTGATGGGGACAAGAACAAGTGGACTTTTGTCATGAAAGGGAGGAAGGTTCACTTAAATTCATTGAAGCCTCGAGAAACCCATAAAAAAAAAAATCCCTGTTGAGGATGAAAGAAAGAATGGAAAGTTATATGTAAAGAAAAAAATGGTTTCAATTGATGTTGAAAGAGAAAATGAGGAAAAAGAGAAGAGTGAGAGAGAGGGAATAAATGAGGGGGAAAAAAATAGTGAAATAGAGAGAAAAAGTTTAAGGAAAGAAAGTGAGAGTTGTCATGAAAAATAAAAAGAGAGTAAGAGCGCTATGATGAGTCAAACACCACCTCTAGTCTCAAGATGAACAAAGAGATCTTTGTTCCTAATCCTAACATTGACCATTCTACTCTTAGTGTTCTCTGGTCTAGGTTGTTGGAATTTGAAGGCCTAATCAAGTTTAAAGAAGGAAAGGAGGACATGGTGATGAGTTAATGTTAAAGTGTTGTACTCTTATTTCTATACTTGGTGACAAATTGCTGAGTTTTGAGCATGAAATATGTTGGATGTGAGAAATCATGATTTTGGAAATGCTTATGAAGTATGTAAACAGGGTGCTACTATTGAATATCTTGAGTATAATGATTCCTAGTTTAGAGAATGTAAGTTTTGTGAAGGCTATGGTGGATTTTGAGTTTTTGAAAGAGTCAAATGTGATTGAATATGATTGGGGAAATGTGATTAATGCATGTGGACAGGGTGTTCTTACTAAGGTCTATAACCATGATGTTTTATTATCTAGAGGAAGTAAGGTAAATGCTCCTATGTGCCTTGTGAATGATGTGTTGAATTTTTAATTTCATGAAAAAAGTTTGAAGATGCATTCTTATGTTGTGAAATACTTGCCTTTCATGATGAAATATATCTTTGAGATACACTTGAATGAGAATTTTGTGCTTGTTTTAGGTGATCGATTACTTTAGATTTTTTATGTTGTATCTTTTGATAAGAATTTGTGTTGTCAAAGAAATGTTTATCTTCATGTCATTCTAAGTACCAGTATTGATGCTTATAGTTTTCATGATAACTTGCTTAAAGTAGGTACTTTGTGTGTTCTCAAGTATTCTATGCATGATGTGTTTTATGACTTGTTGAATCTTAAGTGTCATGAATTTGGTTTAGAGAGATGGGTTATTTCTAAATTCTTGGATATCTTGTTTAAGAGGCATGTTGTAGGACTACACATGAAAAAGATGTTTATGATTGTTGATAATGGATTGTTGACGTCTTGTGATAAAGTATTTCATTTTGAAGAATTGCTCCTTAAGGAAGTTGAGAATCTTCATGATAATGATGTCAACATGGTTGCAACATGTTTGATCTTTATTTGGCATATTTGGTCAATTATATGATTTTATGGATTATGTTTTATGCCATGAATAGAGATACGTTGAGAATTTGGAAACATCTTTCAATGAGTTTAATATTGTCCATTTTGATGAAGTTTTGAATTCAAGCCTATGTGCAGGAAATCTTCTTTATCCTTTTATACATGTGTTTGATGTTTTTGAAAGAGGACATTTGTATGCTATATTGAGGAAGTGTTTCTTGTGTTAGAATGAAAGATTTGGGAATCAATTGTATCATGCTTTGTGAGGTCATTAACCATTGGAAGCATAGATTTGTATTATCATTGAAAAGGGTTTGAGATCATGGGGAAATTATATATCATTCAATGAATTTGAAGTTAAATACTTTGATGAAGGTCTGCTTGATTCTTTTTGTTGTGTGCTTGATATTCATAGAAAGGAACAATTGTATGCTACGATGAATGTTTGTATGATCTTTGTACTTACAATGTATAGTTTTTCTTGGCCATATTGCTTCTTTTAATGAGATACTTGTAGATAAAAGGGAGATCATATCAATCAAGGAATGGCTACTTTGGTTTCCGAGGGAAGTCCCTTGCGGGCGAAACCCTGCCCACGGGCACAGAGGCCCCTTGTGCCAGTGGGGGTAAATCGAGGGATGTGCACGAGTGGGCAGAGGACTGACGGAGAGGACGCAACGGGGGACAATGGCCGTTGGCAGAGCCAACGTTTAGAGCTTACGTTCTACTCCCGATAGGTTTCGAACCCCCGCCTGTCGCTAGAGTTAACCAAACGTCACGTCAGTCTTACCAACTCATCTATGCCCCTGGGGGCAAGGAATGGCTACTACTTTTGCATTAAGAGGAGGTAGGACATTTTCATTATATAACTTCAATGGAGGATAGCACTTGTCGAACCCTTCAGCGGATAGCAATTGGTAAGTTCTACATTAATCTTTCAATTCTTGTTAGTGACATTTCTCTTCTTAATGTAGGATTTGCAGATTCAAGGTTGAAATTTTTTAAGGTGAGGGGGAAATGATGGAGGTCCAAGGGCTAACATAACAGGATATGAAGCATGGAAGAGTTCAAGTTATTTGGTTTCACATTCAAATATAAGGACTTGTTCTTTAAGTTTAATCATAAAGAAGATGGATCTTCAAGAGGAGAGACTTGATACCAAAGCATAGGGATATATATTACAAGTTCAAAAATGGATATTGGAGTGAAAAAGGGTTGGAAAACACAAAATAATAATAAGGATTGAAAATGGCTGAAATGGGTCAAGTATGACTCAATGCCGGTCAATTATGGCTCTTGAAACAAGGTCAATGGTGCTTTGGGTGCACATCCGCCACCGACTATAGAGTGTGCCAAACTACAAGGCATGTTCGAGCCACAATCCGACGTGTGGATCGGCACTGAACCAAATCGGGTCAACTTGCATTTTGACCATGCCAAATTCAATTTTGATCAAGCCAATTCGGAGTTTCTTGACTTTTCTTGGGTTTTCATGTAATTTTAATATATTTTAAGGGTATTTAAATCTTGATGTGATCTCGAATTTTGAAAGGAAGCCTTCCTTCTTCAATAAAAAATCAGAACACCCAATTTGAGATCCATCCAAGACTTCGTGCAAGGGGTTCAAGTTAGAACCATTGACCATAATGTCCCATAATATGATCTAATGGATTGAATTCCCAATTCAACTCAATTACCCTAGCCAAGTATTGAAGATCTCTAGTCTCACTAAGCACCCAAGAAGAGCCTTTAGATGAACAATCGAAAAAAGTTGTATTTAATCCAAAAGGATTCCCTCAATTGTTTGAAAATGTTTTTTTAGAATAAGGTGGTTCAAATTACAAATAGAGAACAATTTATAGTCTCATAATTAAGAAGCCCTAGGAATGATTATAGACTTATTTAAAGATCTAAACTAGGTTAAAACATAAAGAAAAGTCATTAAAAAACAATTGGAATCGTCTAAAAAGAGTCAAGGACAAATTGAGAACAAAGCTGTGAAAATGGTGCACCGGATGGCTACTAGAATTGTCTCCATTTTCGTTGCTTCATGGTCCGGTGCCGGTTGCTTCATGATCAGGCATTGGCTTCTCTCTTTCCAGCCATAATGGTTGCCACTTTCACTCTTTATTCCATGCTTTGTCTTGCTTTCAATTTGCACTCTTTGTGAACTTGAACTAGGGTCTTTTAGGTACATTTCCAAGCCTTCAAGTTCCTCAAATGACAACTCAACGTTGCAAACATGGAACAACTTCTTTCTTTGTTCAACTTGATCAAGTGTAGATCTCTTCATCATTGCTTCCAAACCAAGTAGTTCTTCTTTTGTCTTGCACATAAATCACCAATGTTACTTTCATCTTCAAAGTGTTATTCTTATACTTGAAGTATAAGTCTTTATATGCATGAATCTTCAATCCATTCATTGCATCTCTTGTTGAAGCTCTAACTAAATCTTCTTTAGAAGTGGACTTGAATCTTCTCTTCTCCTCATATGGTAGCTTCCATGAGTTATCCAATGTCTTGATAGCTCCTTGATATCCATCAAATCCTTTGAATTTTATTTAGGTTATTTTCAAGTCTTGGCCTATATAAAGATAAGTAGGTTGGAATTACAAACAACTTTAACATAATGAAATCACATCACTTAGTCTGTATTTATAATTTGTGAGGATTTGATGTTCATAATTGATTCACTCAGTTTTTTTGTTACGTGTTTGTCATAGATTTTGGTGAAAAATTGACTCTTTCAAGCCTGTACAGAGTCAAGATTGTATATGAACTACTCAAATGGGAAACTTAACTACTACGTACTTATCTTTTTTTTTTTTTTTTTTTTTTTGTTTTTTTTGGATGTTTTTTTTTTTTTTTTTTTTGTCTTACTTACCTATTTTATTAATTGCGGTTTATTATATAGGTTACCTCGCCATCACAAATTCTCATTTATTGTTTCAAGTTTCAATCGTGTACCCTGAATTTAATTAATAATATAAACAAAAGGGGAGGGGCGGGGGGGGGGTAAGTGTTGTCGTTAAAAGATTTGAATAGATTGTTTAGAGCAGACAATCTTAATATTTCCATTTTTAGTAAAAACTTATGGCAGTAGTCAATATTAAATCACAAACAAAATTACCATAAATCAAATGAAAGTTAAATTTTTAAGGAATAATGATAGTGTAAAAAAGGAAGAGGGAACCCTTTTTTTGTTGTCTGGTCTGGATAGAATGCAGCGTTCCGGTGTGCAAAATTTGTTTTTGTGGGGGGGAAGAAATTAGAGTTTTTAGACTTCTTGTGATGACAAATACAAAGTAGAGAGAGAACCCTTTCAGCCATGGAAAACACCTCAAGTTTCATTTCGAAACTCATAAATATTTCCAATTCTTTATCTTTACCTAAGCATTTTTTACATTCAGCAAATATCGGTAATCTTGTAGAGTTTACTACTATTCCAGAGTCAGCTTCAGTTGAGGAAGTAGTTCCTACTCTGATGAGTCCTTATAACATATACAAAAAGAGAGGATTTTGTCCTCCAAGCATAAAATCCATCCGGTAGCTACTCAAGGCAACCACTCCAAGGATGTAAGAATACGTCTAGTCCTCCAAGCTAGACCAATGCGAAATTCCTTACTCCTCGAAGGAATAGTATGTTACCCTTAACATATTGCCAGAAATGGTGCCACAGTGGAGAGCTGAAGGTTACACACACCTTCACATTGGTGCCGTCAGACTTGTTCTAACTTATGGCGGCAGGAAGGACCACCCAGTCACTACTTGAATTACACTCTTCGATTCAAGACTACTGAATTACGAGCAGGCAGTCATTGGCACAGTCATTACTATGCTCCACTCGGGAAGTGTTGTCCTAACATTATTTCCAAACTATGTCATATCTCTCTAAGACCCAAATCTATGCACAGTCTTGAAGGTCCTGCTTCAGCTTGCTGGGGCATCCCTCACTCATACCTCAATGATGGCCACCTTACATTACCAAATGGTGTACTGGCTAAAGAACCAAGCCCTTGATATATAGAACAACTTTTCTCCAGAAGCCTTGATGATCTTGGCAGACTTTGCTACGGAGGTTCCCACCTTGGTCAAAATTCCAAGGTAGATTGAGAGAGAAGATCTCCAAAGACTCGTGCCCGTTGACTGGATTACCAATTGCTAGAATCTACACCAACAAGAAGAACTAGTCCAATCCACACTTTCAGCCTTCCAAAGGCTACCTAACGAACGGGTCCAAACGTCTTTTAGGATTCCTCCAAAAGAAGGATCTAGGCAGATCTTTACCCAGCTGATGCTCAAGCCATATGATCCGGCAGATCTAAGCATGCAAAAGAGAGGACCAGTATCGTCCTTCAACCATTCAGCAGAGCCTAGCTATACATCCCACTTGAATGGTCACTTTTTATGGGATATCCCTAGGTCAGGACTTTGTGATCCAGAATGCTCATGTGTTGAGGACTTCTCAGATGATGATAATGCAAATGAAGCTCCCCAGAGATGGTGATGAACCAAGAACAAATCTAGCAAATGGTCATAGAGATGCCACTCGAAAGATGATGATGAAGACAAGGCCCCGACAATATCAGTCTAGAAGCCTCTCAAGGATCTGAGGGACTTTTATCGGCCTTTCCCCAAGACGTCAACAACATTGCCAATGGACAAGGAAAGCCCTCCTTCCATTCTACCGTCCATAAAGAAATTTTTGAAGAAGAACACGATGGACTAATACTAGCCCTCTCCTTACTGCAAGTAGCCAGAGAAGCTCATTCCAAATGGGCCAGCACCGATTCCATGCATGATGAACCAGCCCTCAATGAGTTCATATGCCTCTACTTTTCCACCTCTCAACAGAAAGGTAAATGAGGCCTAAAGAAGGGCATCCAAGCCCTATGTAACTCAGAAGGCAGTAGATGAGGATGGGAGACTCTAAGTCAAGCAGAGGAAGTTCTCAACTGGCAGATAGACAATGCTGTAGCCCAAAACTGCATGCTAACAAGAATTGATGATCGAGTCAATCAGGTTGAAAAGAAGATTGACTACGTTGAAAAACGATACAAAGAAATGCTAGACGGACACAACACTCTGGAGCATGATCGTCAATGATCAGTTCCGGAACTAGCTACTGCATCTAGTTCAGCAAGAAACACTCGGAGATTTGTGACTTGAAGAGACAGATTGAAAAATATGAAAGGCAGAAGTCCCAAGTCGCTCTTGCTGCATTATCCCCATCTTAGGGGTTTTCAATGTTTGGCATTCCCAACAACCCACCAACTTTCCATACACCGATTCCGATTTTCTATGGACCACTCAGCCTTGCTTGATCTCGAGCCGAGAGGATTCCCAACTACAATATACCTGATTGTAACTTTTGGGCAAAAAGGGCCAATGAGCATCCTTATGTTCATCCAGCACCGAGAAAGAAGATTTCATGACCAGTTCCAAATGCTCCTCAGCTGGAAGCTTTCAGATCCGAGAAGAATAGGTATACTCAAGATGAAAAGGCGAAAGCACCAATCCAGACGGTTGACAACAAGTATGTGTACTTAAAGGAAGAACACAGAGCTCTTGTTCAACAAGAACCTATTTCGGCAAGACAGGCTGATCCGGTTTTGAAAAATCCTTCCCAACAATTGGCGGTGTTTTCCAAACAAATCAAGTTGATGACGATCAAACATCTTCTAAAGGCTCAAATGAAGATTTAGTGTCAATAACATCCTTCGAAGGCATTTCTGAGTGCACAGAGTCTGGAGACGAAAAAATTGACGTCACAAGAATTCTCATGACTACTCTAGGTCCCTCATAATCGACTACTTACACTGGGTTTGAAGAAGAAGCAGAAGATGAATCCATTATTGGGATTTATGCCTAAAAAGGCTATCATTTTCTGAGAAAAAGTGTAAAATGTTATAATCTAAATAAGTAATTTTTTACATATTAGCATAACATGCAATAAGGCCCACATTGATTTAAATAGGTGATCTGTGTATTGGGACGTTCAGCATTGTAAGGTATGGATCACCGAAAGTTTAAATCATAAGGAATTAGTTCTTGGCCAATTAATGGAATTGGGCGTTCCATTTAACAAAGGTCATAACACATTAGTCTCCTTTAAGTAGGGTGACTTACCTTTAGTCATTGGATAGTGCTCCCGGACTAT
>JAOXNR010049522.1:0-18105 GCA_028571225.1 Parsonsia alboflavescens | reverse complement strand
CTCGGGCATATGGTGCACCGAAGTGCCACATAGGGGCTAAACGATCATTTGTGACTCGTGTGGGCTTATAAAGCCCCAGGGTAGAATTTAGGGGTGAAATGGTCATTTTCTCAATTGTGCTGCCATATAATGCCTGAAATGAATCATAGAGGAAAAACGGTCATTCGAGACTTGTGTTCCAAGTTTCGTGGCCTACAGCACCATTACCAAGCCATGCATGGTCACTTGGGCATATGGTGCCCTTTTGTGCCGCAATGGGGCAAAACTAGCATTTGTGACTCGAGTGTGATTATCAATCCCCGGGGTATAGCTTAGGGGCAAAATGTTAATTTTCTCACTCATATATAATGCCCGAAATGAATCGTAGGTGCGAAACAGTCATTTGTGACTTGTGCTCCAAGTTTCCTGGATTGCTGCACATTACTTGGCCATGCTCGGTCACTTGCGCTTGTGGTGCCCCGGAGTGCCGCATAGTTGCCAAACGGTCATTTGTGACTCGTGTTGGCATGTAAAGCCCCGGGGTACAACTTAATGGATAAATGGTCATATTCTCACTTGTGCAACCATATAATGCCCGAAATGAATGATAGGGGCAAAAAGGTCATTTGTGACTTGTGCTCCAAGTTTCGTGGCTAGCTGCACCATTACCTAGCCGTGCACGGTCACTCGGGCATGTGGTTCACCGAAATGCCGCATAGGGGAAAAATGATCTTTTGTGACTCGTGTCGGCTTATAAAGCCCCAGGATTCAATGTAGGGGCAAAATGGTTATTTTCTCACTCGTGCGGTCATATAATGCCCGAATTGAATCATAGATGTAACATGGTCATTCGTGACTTGTGCTCCAAGTTTCGTGGCTTGCTGCACCTTTACCTTGCCATGCTCAGTCACTCGGGCATATGGTGCACCGAAGTGCCGAGCAGGGGTAAAACTATCATTTGTGACTTGTGTGGGCTTATAAAGCCCCGGGATTCAACTTAGGGGCAAAACAGTTATTTTCTCACTCGTGCGGTCATATAATGCCCGAATTGAATCATAGATGTAACATGGTCATTCGTGACTTGTGCTCCAAGTTTCGTGGCTTGCTGCACCTTTACCTTGCCATGCACAGTCACTCGGACATATGGTGCACCGAAGTGCCGCGCAGGGGTAAAACTATCATTTGTGACTTGTGTGGGCTTATAAAGCCCCGGGATTCAACTTAGGGGCGAAACGGTTATTTTCTCACTCATGCGGTCATATAATGCTCGAATTGAATCATAGATGTAACATGGTCATTTGTGACTTGTGCTCCAAGTTTCGTGGCTTGCTGCACCTTTACCTTGCCTTGCACAGTCACTCGGGCATATGGTGCACTGAAGTGCCACGCAGGGGTAAAACTATCATTTGTGACTTGTGTGGGCTTATAAAGCCCCAGGGCACAACTTAGAGGCAGAACAGTCATTTTCTCACTCATGCGGTCACATAATGCCCGAAATGAATCATATGGGCAAAATGGTTATTTGTGACCTGTGTTCCATGTTTTGTGGCTTGCTGCACCATTACCTAGCCATGCTTCTCTGGGGTGCTGCGTAGGTACAGGCCCTTGGTACAACTCAGGGGCAAAATGGTCATTTTCACACTCGTGGAGCAGCATAATGCTTGAAATGAATCATAGGGGCTAAATGGTCATTTGTGACATGTGTTCCAAGATTCGTGGCTTGCAGCACCATTACCTAGCCATGCACGGTCACATGGGCATATAGTTCCCTAGAGTGCCGCGTAGGGGCAAAATGGTCATTTGTGCCTTGTGTTTGCTTAGCAAGCCCTAGGGTACAACTTAGGGACAAAATGGTCATTTTCTAACTCATGCAGCCATATAATACTCAGAATGAATCATAGGTGCAAAACGGTCATTCGTGACTTGTGCTCCAAGAGGTCATTTGTGACTTGTGATGTCTTGTAAAGCCCGAAATGAATCATTGAAGCAAAATGGTTATTTGTAACTTGTGCTCCAAGTTTTGTGGCTTTCCGTAGCATTACCTAGCCATGCACGGTCACTCGGGCATATGGTGCATCGAAGTGTCGCATGATGGCAAAACGGTCATTTGTGACTCGTGTGGGCTTATAAAGCCTCAAGGTACATCTTCGGGGCAAAATGGTGTTTTTCTCACTCGTGAGGCCATATAATGCCCGAAATGAATCATAGGGGCAAACACGGTCATTTGTAACTTGTGCACCAAGTTTCGTGGCTTGCCACACCATTACCTAGCCATGCACTATCACTTGGCCATATGGTTCCCCGGATTGCTGTATAGGTTCAAAATGGTCATTTGTGACAAGAATGGGCATATAAAGCCCAGGGGTAAAATTTAGGACTAAAATGGTCAACTTCTCGCTCGTGCGGCCATAAAATGAATGAAATGAATCATAGGGGCAAAACGGTCATGTGGCTTGTGCTCCAGGGTCCGTGGCTTGTCGAACCATTACCTAGCCATTCTCGGTTAATCACATATGTGGTGACCCGGAGTGCCGCATAGCGGCAAAATGATCATTTGTGACTCATGTTGGCATGTAAAGCCTTGGCGTACAACGTAGTTGCAAAATGGTCATTTTCTCACTCGTGCGGCCCTATAATGCCCCAAATGAATCAAAGGGGCAAAACCATCATTTGCGAGTTGTGCTCCAAGTTTTGTGGCTTGCCGCACCATTACCCAGCCATCCATGTTCACTCGGGCATATGGTGTACCGAAGCTCCGCATAGGGGCAAAACAGTCCTTTGTGACTTGTGTGGGCTTATAAAGCCTCGGGGTACAGCTTAGGGGCAAAATGGTCATTTGCACACTCGTGCAGCCTTATAATGCACAAAATGAATCATAGGGGCAAAATAGTCATTTTTGACTTGAGCACCTAGTTTCGTGGCTTGCCGCACCATTACCTACCCATGCTCATTCACTTGTGGTGTCTCGGAGTGCTGCATAGTTGCAAAACGGTCATTGGTGACTCGTGTCGCATGTAAGGCCCTGAGGTACAACGTAGTGGCAAAATGGTCATTTTCAAGCATGTGCACCCATGTAATGCCCGAAATGAATCATAGTGTGAGTTGTGCTCCAAGTTTCGTGGCTTGCCGCACCATTACCGAGTCATGCACAATCACTCAAGCATATGGTGCACCGATGTGCCGCATAGGGGCAAAACGGTCATTTGCGACTTATGTGGGCTTATAAAGCCACGAGGTACAGGTCAGGGGTAAAATGGTCATTTTTTTTGTGTCTTGTGCTCCAAGTTTTGTGGCTTGCCGCACCATTACCTAGCCATGCTCGGTCACTTGCGCAAATGGTGCCCCGGAGTGCCACATAGTTGAAAATTAGTCATTTGTGGCTAGTGTCGGCATGTAAAGGCCCGGGTTACAACTTAGGGTAAAAGTGATAATTTTCTCACTCGTGCGGCCTTATAGTGCCCAAAATGAATCTTTAGGGCAAAACGATCATTTGTGACTTGTGCTTCAAGTTTTGTGGCTTGCCGCACCTTTACCTTGCCATGCACTGTCACTCGGGCATATGCAGCCCCAGAGTGCCGCGTAGGGGCAAAATGATCGTTTGTGACTCGTGTTTGCTTATCAATCCCTAGGTACAACTTACGGAGAAAATGGTCAATTTCTCACTCGTGTAGCCATATAATGCACGAAATGAATCATTGGGGCAAGAAATGAATCATAGGGGTAAAACGGTCATTTGTGAGTTGTGCTCCAAGTTTCGGGGCTTGCCGAACCATTACCTATCCGTGCTCGTTCACTCGCGTTCGTGGTGCCCCAGAGTGCCGCATAGAGGCAAAACGATCATTTGTGACTTTTGTCGGCATGTAAATCCCAGGGGTACAACGTAGTGGCCAATGGTCATTTTCGCACACAAGCGGCCATGTAATGCCCAAAATGAATCTTTAGGGCAAAGTGGTCATTTGTGATTTGTACTCGGTCACTAGGGCATGTGGTGCATTGAAGTGCTGCATAAGGGCAAAAGGGTCATTTGTGACTCTTGGGAGCTTATAGAGCCCCCGGGTAAAACTTACTTGCAAAATGATCATTTTCTCAACTGTGCTTCATATAATGCCCGAAATGAATCAAAGGGGTAAAACAGTCATTCCCGACTTGTGCTCCAAGTTTTGAGGGTTGCCGCACCACTATCTAGCCATCCTCAGTCACTCGGGCATCTGTTACCTCGAAGTGCTGCATAGGGGCAAAATGGTCATTTGTAACTCGTGTTGGCATATAAAGCCTTGGGGTACAACTTAGGGGCAAAATGGCAAATTTTCACTCTTGGGGCCATATACCGCTCGAAATGAATAATAGGGGCAAAACGGTCATTTGTGACTTGTGCTCCAAGTTTCGTGGCTTGTCGCACCATTACCTGGCCTTGCACGGTCACTCTAGCATATGGTGCCCCGGTGTGCAGCATTGGGGCAAAACAGTCATTGGTGACTAGGGTGCTCTTATAAAGCCCTGAGATGCAACTTAGAGGCAAAATGGTCATTTTCTCACTCTTGCAGCCATATAATGCCCGAATTGAATCGTGGGTGCAAAACGGTCATTTGGGACTTGTGCTCCATGCTTCATGGCTTCCCGCACCATTACGTAGCCATGCTCGATCAGTCGCTCATATGGTGCTCATTTGGGACTCGTGTTGGCATATAAACCCTGGCTTGGGGGCAAAATGGTCATTTTCTCACTCGTGCGGCCATATAATGCCCGAAATGAATCATAGGGGAAAAAAGATTATTTGTGACTTCTGGTCCAAGTTTCATGGCTTAATGCACCATTATGGAGCCATGCTCGGTCTCTCGCGCATATGGTTGCCCGGAGTACCGCATAGGCGCAAAATGGTCATTTGTGACTCGTGTGGTCTTACGTAGCCCCGGGTACAACTTAGGGGCATAATGGTCATTTTCTCACTCATGTGGCCATATAATGATCGAAATGAAACATAGGAACAAAACTGACATTTGTGACTTGTGCTCCTGGTAGCATGGCTTGCCACACCATTACCTAGCCATACTTGGTCAGTTGGCCATGCGGTGCACCGAAGTGCCACTTTGGGGCAAAATGGTCATTTGTCACTAGTGTGGGCTTATAAAGCCCCAAGGTACAACATAGGGGCAAAATGGTCAATTTCTCACTCGTAAGACAATATAATGCCCAAAATGAATAATAATGGCAAAACAATCATTTGTGACTTGTAATCCTTGTTTCATGGCTTGCCACACCTTTACCTAGCCTTGCACTGTCACTCTGGCATATGGTGCCCCGGTGTGCGGCATTGGGGCAAAACAGTCACTGGTGACTAGGGTGCTCTAATAAGGCCCCGAGGTACAACTTAGGGGCAAAATGGTCATTTAGTCACTCGTGCGGCCATATAATGCCCGAAATGAATCGAGGGTGCAAAACAGTCATTTTTCACTTATGCTCCATGGTTCGTGGCTTGCCACACCATTATGTAGCCAAGCTCAGTCACTCGTGTTTGTGGTGCCCCAGAGTACCGAATAGGGGCAAAACGGTCATTTGTGACTCGTGTCGGCATGTAAATCCCAGGGGTACAACGTAGTGGCAAAATGGTCATTTTCCCACACAAGCGGCCATGTAATGCCCGAAATGAATCATAGGGGCAAAACGGTCATTGGTGAGTTGTGCTCCAAGTTTCGTGGCTTGCCGCACCATTACCTAGCCATGCATGATCACTCGAGCATATAGTGCACCGATGTGTCGCATTGGGCAAAATAGACATTTGTGACTCGTGTGGGCTTATAAAGCCCCGGGGTATAACTGAAGGGGAAAATGGTCATTTTCTCAATCATGCAGCCATATAATGCACGAAATGAATCATAGGGGCAAAACGGTCATTTGTGACTCGTGCTGCAGGTTTTGTGGCTTGGCACACCATTCCCAAGCCATGTTCGGTCACTCGCTCATGTGGTGCCCCAAAGTTCCGCATAGGGGAAAAAGGGTCATTTGTGGCTCGTGCCGCCATTTAAAGCCTTAGGTTACAACTTGGGGGCTAAATGGTCATTTTCTTACTCGTGTTGCCATATTATGCCTGAAATTAATCTTTGGGGCGAAATGGTCATTTGTGATTTGTACTCCAACATTTGTGTCTTGCCGTGCCATTACTTGGCCATGCTTGGTCACTAGGGCATGGGGTGCATCAAAGTGCCGGATAGGGGCAAAAGGGTCATTTGTGACTCTGGGAGCTTAAAAAGCCCCTGGGTAAAACATACTTGCAAAATGATCATTTTCTCAACCGTGCATCATATAATGCCTGAAATGAATCAAAGGGGTCAAACGGTCATTTGTGGCTTGTGATCCAAGTTTCGTGGGTTGCCGCACCGTTATCTAGCCATGCTCAGTCACTGGGCATCTGTTACCCTGGAGTGCCGCCTCGGGGCAAAATGGTCATTTGTGACTTGTGTTGGCATATAAAGCCTCGGGCTACAAGTTAGGCACAAAATGATAATTTTCTTACTCGTGCAGCCATATAATGGCCGAAATGAGTCATTGGGGCAAAATGGTCATTTGTGACTTCTGCCCAAGTTTCGTGGCTTTCCGCACCATTACCTAGCCATGCACGATCACTTGGGCATATGGTGCCCCTGAGTGCCGCATAGGGGCCAAATTTTCATTTGTGACTGGGTGGGTTTATAAAGCCCTGGGGAACAACCTAGGGGCAAAATGGACATTTTCTCACTCGTGCGGCCATGTAATGCCCGGAAAGAATCATAGGGGCAAAACTGACATTTGTGACTTGTGTTCCAAGTTTCAGGCTTTCCGCAGCATGACCTAGCAATGCTCGATCACTCACGCATGTGATGCCCCGTAGTGCTGCATAGAGGAAAAACTGTCATTGTGACTCGTGTCAGCATGTATAGCCCCGGGGTACAAATTAGGGGCAAAATGGTCATTTTCTCACCCGTGCTGCCATATAATGCCAAAAATGAATTATAGGGGTAAAACGGTCATTTGTGACTTGTGCTCCAGGTTTTGTTTCTTGCCGCACCATTATCTAGCCATGCTCGGTCACTTGGGCATCTGTTGCCCCTGCTGCCTAGGGGCAAAACGGTCATTTGTGACTTGTGTTGGCATATAAAGCCTTGGGGTACGACTTAGGGTAAAATGGTAATGTTCTCACTCGTGCAGCCCAAAATGAATCAAAGGAGCGAAACGGTCATTTATGACTCATGTGCCTTATAAACCCTTGGGATACATCTTAGGGGCAAAATTATCATTTTCTCACTCATGTGGCCATATAATGCCCGAAATGAATCATAGGGGCAAAACGGTCATTTGTGACTTGTGCTCCATGTTTCTCGGCTTGCCACATCGTTAACTAACCATGCACTGTCACTTGGGCATGTGGTGCCCCAGAGTGCCATATAGGGGCACAATAGTCATTCGTGACTCGTGTGCGATTATAAAGACCCAAGGTACATTTCAAGGGCAAAATGGTCATTTTCTCAATCGTGCGGTCATATACTGAATGAAATGGATCATAGGGGCTAAACGGTCATTTGTGACTTGTGTTCTAAGTTTTGAGGCTTGCCACACCATTACCTAACTTTGCTTGATCACTCGTGTATGTGGTGCCTCGGAGTGCAGCATAGGAGAAAAACGGTTATTTGTGACTCGTGTGCGCTTATATAGCCTCGGGTACAACTTAGGGGAAAAATGGTCAATCTCTCACTCATCCGGCCATATAATGCCCGAAATGAAACATAGGAACAAAACTGACATTTGTGACTTGTGCTCCTAGTAGCATGGCTTGCCACACCATTACCTAGCCATACTTGGTCACGTGGCCATACAGTGCACCAAAGTCTCACTTTGGGGAAAAATGGTCATTTGTGACTAGTGTGGGCTTATAAAGCCCAAAGGTACAATGTAGGCACAAAATGGTCAATTTCTCACTCGTAAAGCGATATAATGCCCAAATTGAATAATAGGGTAAAACGGTCATTTGTGACTTGTGCTCCTTGTTTTGTGGCTTGTCGCACGGTGCCCTGGTGTGCTGTATTGGGGCAAAACAGTCAATTGTGATTCGAGTGCTCTTATAAAGCCCTGAGGTACAACTTAGGGTCAAAATGGTCATTTTCTCACTCGTGCGGCTATATAATGCTCAAAATGAATCGTGGGTGCAAAACGGTCATTTGTGACATGTGCTCCATGTTTCGTGGAATGCCGCACATTACGTAGCCATGCTAGGTAACTTGCGCATATGATGGCCCAGAGTACCGCATAGGTGCAAAACTGTCATTTGTGACTCATGTGAGATTATCAAGCACCGATGTACAACATAGGGGCAAAATGGTCAATTTCTCACTGGTGCGGCCATATAATGCCTGAAATAAATCATAGGTGTGAAATGGTCATTTGTGACTTTTGCTCCTAGTTTCGTGGCTTGCAGCATCATTACCTAGCCATACTCGGTCACTCGCGCATGTGGTGCCTAGGGGCAAAACGGTCATTTGTGACTCGTGTGGGCTTATATAGCCAGGGTACAACTGAGGGGCAAAATGATCATTTTCACACTCATGCAGCATATAATGCTCGAAATGAAAGATAGGAACAAAACTAACATTTCTGTCTTGTGCTCCTGGTAGCACTGCTTGCCACACCATTACCTAGCCATACTTCGTCACTTGGCCATGCGATGCAACAAAGTGCCACTTTGGGGCAAAATGGTCATTTCTGATTAGTGTGGGCATATAATGCCCCAAGGTACAATGTAGACACAATATGGTCAATTTTCTCACTCGCGCGGCCATATAATGCTCAAAATGAATCGTGGGTGCAAAACGATCATTTGTCACTTGTGCTCCTTGTTTTGTGGCTTGTCGCACGGTGCCCCGGTGTGCTGTATTGGGGCAAAACAGTCAATTGTGATTCGGGTGCTCTTATAAAGCCCTGTGGTACAACTTAGGGTCAAAATGGTCATTTTCTCACTCGCGTGGCCATATAATGCTCAAAATGAATCGTGGGTGCAAAACGGTCATTTGTGACATGTGCTCCATGTTTCGTGGATTGCCGCACATTACGTAGCCATGCTAGGTAACTTGCGCATATGGTGGCCCAGAGTACCGCATAGGTGCAAAACTGTCATTTGTGACTCATGTGAGATTATCAAGCACCGATGTACAACATAGGGGCAAAATGGTCAATTTCTCACTGGTGCGGCCATATAATGCCTGAAATGAATCATAGGTGTGGAATGGTCATTTGCGACTTGTGCTCCTAGTTTCGTGGCTTGCAGCATCATTACCTAGCCATACTCGGTCACTCGCGCATGTGGTGCCTCGGAATGCTGCCTAGGGTCAAAACGGTCATTTGTGACTCATGTGGGCTTATATAGCCAGGGTACAACTTAGGGGCAAAATGATCATTTTCACACTCATGCAGCATATAATGCTTGAAATGAAACATAGGAACAAAACTAACATTTCTGTCTTGTGCTCCTGGTAGCATGGCTTGCCACACCATTACCTAGCCATACTTCGTCACTTGGCCATACGGTGCACCAAAGTGCCACTTTGGGGCAAAATGGTCATTTCTGATTAGTGTGGGCATATAATGCCCCAAGGTACAATGTAGACACAAAATGGTCAATTTTCTTACTCGTAAGGTGATATAATGCCCAAAATGAATAATAGTGTAAAACGGTCATTTGTGACTTGTGCTCCTTGTTTTGTGGCTTGTCGCACAGTGCCCCGGTGTGCTGTATTGGGGCAAAACAGTCAATTGTGATTCGGGTGCTCTTATAAAGCCCTGAGGTACAACTTAGGGTCAAAATGGTCATTTTCTCACTCGTGCGGCCATATAATGCTCAAAATGAATCGTGGGTGCAAAACGGTCATTTGTGACATGTGCTCCATGTTTCGTGGATTGCTGCACATTACGTAGCCATGCTAGGTAACTTGCGCATATGGTGGCCCAGAGTAACGCATAGGTGCAAAACTGTCATTTATGACTCATGTGAGATTCTCAAGCACCGATGTAGAACACAGGGGCAAAATGGTCAATTTCTCACTGGCGCGGCCATATAATGCCTGAAATGAGTCATAGGTGCGAAACGGTCATTCGCGACTTGTGCTCCTAGTTTCGTGGCTTGCAGCACCATTACCTAGCCATGCTTGGTCACTCGTGCATGTGGTGCCCTGGAGTGCAGTAGAGGGGCAAAATGGTCATTTATGACTCGTGCGGTCTTACATAGACCCAGGTACAACATAGGGGCAAAATGGTCATTTTCTCACTCATGCGGCCATATAATGCTCGAAATGAAACATAGGAACAAAACTAACATTTGTGACTTGTGCTCCTGGTAGCATGGCTGGCCATACTCGATCACTTGGCCATACGGTGCACCAAAGTCCCACTTTTGGGGCAAAATGGTCATTTGTGACTAGTGTGGGCTTATAATTCCCCAAGGTACAACGTAGGGGCAAGTTGGTCAATCTCTCACTCGTAAGGCGATATAATGCCCAAAATGAATAATAGGGGCAAAACGGTCATTTGTGACTTGTAATCCTTGTTTGATGGCTTGCCAGACCTTTACCTAGCCTTGCACGGTCACTCGGGCACATGGTGCCCCGGTGTGCAGCATTAGGGCCAAACAATCATTGGTGAGCCCCGAGGTACAACTCAGGGCAAAATGGTCATTTCCTCACTTGTGCGGCCATATAATGCCCAAAATGAATCGTGGGTGCAAAACGGTCATTTTTCACTTGTGCTCCATGTTTCGTGGCTTGCCGCACTATTACGTAGCCATGCTCCGTCACTCGCGCATATGGTGCCTCGAAGTTCCATATAGGGGCAAAATTGTCATTTGGGACTCGTGTCGACATATAAACCTTGGGGTACAACTTGGGTGCAAAATGGTCATTTTCTCACACGTGCGGCCATATAATGCTCGAAATGAATCATGGGGGCAAAGCGGTCATTTGTGACTTGTGCTCCAAGTTTTGTGGCTTAACGCACCATTACATAGCCATGCTCCATCACTCGCGCATATGGTGGCCCGGAGTGCTGCATAGGTGCATAAAGGTCATTTGTGACTCGTGTGGGCGTATCAAGCCCCAACAAACAACTTAGGGGCAAACTGGTCATTTTCTCCATCGTGCGGCCATATAATGCCCGAAATGAATCATAAGGGCACAACGGTCATTTGTGACTTGCCCTCTAGGTTTCGTGGCTTAACGCAATGCTCGGTCACTCGAGCATGAGGTGCCTCGGAGTGCTGCATAGGGGCAAAACGGTCATTTGTGGCTTGTAATCCTTGTTTCATGGCTTGCCGGACCTTTACCAAACCTTGCACGGTCACTTTGGCATATGGTGCCCCGGTGTGCGGCATTGGGGCAAAACAGTCATTGGTGACTAGGGTGCTCTTATAAAGCCCCGAGGTACAACTTAGGGGCAAAATGGTCATTTCCTCACTCGTGTGGCCATATAGTGCCCGAAATGAATCTTGGGTGCAAAACGATCATTTTTCACTTTGTGCTCCATGTTTCGTGGCTTGCCACACCAATAGGTAGCCATGCTCCGTCATTTGCGCATATGGTGCTTCGGAGTTCCACATAGGGGCAAAACTGTCATTTGGGACTCGTGTCGACATATAAACCTTAGGGTGCAACTTGGGGGCAAAATGGTCATTTTCTTCTGACATGTGCGGCCATATAATGCCCGAAATGAATCATAGGGGCAAAACGTCATTTGTGACTTGCCCTCTAGGTTTCGTGGCTTAATGCACCATTATGTAGCCATGCTCCGTCACACGCGCATATGGTGGCCCGGAGTGCCGCATAGGTGCATAATGGTCATTTGTGACTCGTGTGGGCGTATCAAGCATCTAGGAACAACTTAGGAGCAAAATGGTCATTTTCTCCCTCGTGCGGCCATATAATGCCTGAAATGAATCATAGGTGCGAAACGGTCATTTCCGACTTATGCTCCTATTTTCATGGCTTGCCGCATCATTACATAGCCATGCTCGGTCGCTCGCACATGTGGTGCCCCGGAGTGCCACATAAGGACAAAGCGGTCATTTGTGACTCATGTGGTGTTATATAGCCCTAGGTACAACTTAGGGGCAAAATGGTCATTTCTTCACTCATGCGGCCATATAATGCCCGAAATGAAACATAGGAACAAAATTGACATTAGTGATTGTGCTCCTGGTAGCATGGCTTGCCACACCATTACCTAGCCATACTCGGTCACTTGGCCATACAGTGCACTGAAATGCCACTTTGGGGCAAAATGGTCATGTGTGATTAGTGTGGGCTTATAAAGCCCCAAGGTACAACGTACGGACAAAATGGTCAATTTCTCACTCTAAGGCGATATAATGCCCAAAATGAATAATAAGGGCAAAACGGTCATTTGTGACTTTTGCTCCATGTTCATGGCTTGTCACACCATTACCTAGCCTTGCCCAGTCACTCTAGTACATGTTGAGCCGGTGTGCGGCATTGTTGAAAAACAGTCATTGGTCAGTAGGGTGCTCTTATAAAGCCCTGAGGTGCAACTTAGGGGCAAAATGGTCATTTTCTCACTCGTGCGGCCATATAATGCCCAAAATGTATCGTAGGTGCAAAACTGTCATTTGTGACTTGTGCTCCAAGTTTCGTGGCTTAATGCACCATTACGTAGCCATGCTTGGTCTCTCGCGCATATGGTGGCCCAGAGTACCGCATAAGTGCAAAACGATCATTTGTGACTGGTGTGTGCTTCTCAAGCCCCTGGGTACAACTTTGGGGCGAAATGGTCATTTTCTCACTCGTGCGGCAATATGATGCCTAAAATGAATCATAGGTGCGAAACGGTCATTTGCGACTTGTGCTCCTAGTTTCGTGGCTTGCCACAGCATTACCTAGCCATGCTCAGTCACTCAAGCACGGGGTTTCCTAGAGTGTCGCATAGATGCTAAACGATCATTTGTGACTCGTGTCAGCATGTAAAGCCCCGTGGTACAAGTTAGTGGCAAAATGGTCATTTTCTCACTCGTGCGGGAATAAAATTCCCGAAATGAATCATAGGGGTAAAACGGTCATTTGTGACTCGTGTGGGCTTATAAAGCCCCGGGGTGCAACTGAGGGGCAAATTGGTCTTTTTCTCACTCATGCGGCCATATAATGCCCAAAATGTATCATTTGGGCAAAATCGTCCTTTGTGACTTGAGCTCTATGTTTCGTGGCTTGTTGCACCAAATTTTGTTTCCAACCGTGCCGATCGATAAAGAGCTATAGGATATCAAAAATTATCCTGCATCACTGGGACATTATATGCCCGCTCGAGTTACAAATGACCGTTTCACCCCAATGCCACACTATGGGGGGTTATATGCCCGCACGAGTGACAATTGACCGTTTTGCCCTTATGACTCTATTCGGGGCACAAATTGTGCATGAGAGTGAAAAATGACCATTTTGCCCCTAAGTGGCATGATGGGGCATTATATGGCCGCACAAGTGACGAATTACCATTCTGCCCCTTTAACAAACTTTGGGGCATTATATGCAAGTACGAGTGACAAATAACCATTTTCCCCCTAAGCGGCACACCCAGGCATTATATGCCCGCTTGAGTGCCAAATGATCGTTTCTTCCCAAAGCTGTTGTCCAACGCATTATATGCCTTACGAGTGACAAATGACACATGTGGGTATGTGGAAGAGAAAATTTAAAGTGTTTGGGTTCCACAAGTTCTTAGAATCTTATGCAGATTGATGAATGATAGGTGATGATGTTGTAAATTTGTAATTAATGGCAAGAGATAGCAAGACAAGTGAATGCATGTAGAGAATGCCGACCAAGTATTTATGGCTGCGTTTCGGATATTTTTGTATATCTGTGCATGTATGTTATACATATTGCCACTCGGAAAATTTGGATATAAAATTAGGTATTCAAACACCTTTTAATGATTGACTAGCCATAATTGGATACTATGTGTGATGGAAATCTTGGAGATAACCTTTCGAGGATTTCGGATGATGGTTCAATTACATACATTCAATGGCTGCAAAAGATTTGGCAAATAATGATGAATTGTGATGAAGTCTGAGGAAGTGTTAAAAGTGAAGATTTAATCATCCATTAGAAGACAAATGTCTTAAGAAAATTGTTAATTTAATTGATCTAAGTAGATAAAATATTATCTTACATAGAGAAAAGTTTGGATATCAAATTTGGAAGGAATTGGACTTCAATTTGGACGCAACATAGAAGTACCGATGCCAGCCCACTCTACCCACAAGAATCAAGGCATTGGTCAAGCAGGTTGCACTGGTTGTCCGCTAATCAGTGTTTTCATTCAGTATATGACTTAGAGCTCTTCGCCATTGTGAGATCTTTGTAGCATTAGAGGTAGTACTTGATACAACGGGAGTTTGTTCTGTACTCGGATCATCAGGCACTGAAATTCTTAAAAGGAAAGCACAAGTTGAGTTCTAAGAAAGCGAAGTGGGTCAGTGTTTTACAGGAATACATGTTCAACATCAAGCACAAGTTGGGTACTTTGAACAAGGTAGCTAATGCAATGAGTAGAAGAAGTTTGCTAATTGGTGCTATGCAAGTGTATGCTCTCGATTTTGAGACTGTGAAAGATGATGTTCGCAAGGATGAGCCCTTCCCGGACATTATTGCCGACGTTGAGGTGGAAACGCGGATGGACTTTGTTCTTCATGATGGGTACTTGTTTTGAGGTAATTGTTTGTGCATTCCTGACACTTCACTTCATATGTTGATCATTAAGGAGTTGCATAACCAAGGCCACTTCAGGAGAGACAAGATGGCACGGTTAGTACGATAACAGTTTTATTGGCCAAGTCTTGATCGAGATGTAAAGAACTTTGTGAAGAGATGCCGTGTTTGTCAGGAGGCAAACAGGGTAGACATGAACCAGTGGCTATACATGCCATTGCCCATTCCAGAGGAGCCGTGAAGAGCTGTGTCTGTCGATTTCATGGTTGGTTTGCTAAGAATAACCAAGGGAACGGACTCCATGATGGTTGTGGTTGACAAGTTCAGCAAGATGGTCAGTTTTCTTCCAAGTAAAACTACATTTGATGCTTCAAAAGTGGCGGATCTCTATTTCGCAGAAGTGGTCAGACACTATGGATTACAATCTTCCATAGTTTCAGATAGGGATACCAAATTCATGAGCTACTTTTGGTAGGCTTTGTTGGAGAAATTCGGAACTAAGTTGAGCTATAGTAGCCCGTATCATTCCCATACAGATGGTTAACAAGAGTATGGGGGGAACTTGCTATGAGCTAATGTGCACGAATTCAAATGTTGGGATTTATGTTTGTCGAAGGTGGAGTTTGAGCTCAATTTTTCTGTCAACCTTTCTATTGGATTTTCTTCTTTTCAAGTTCTATATGGATTTAATCTAAGAGGGCCTCTTGACCTTGTGCCAGTCAAAACCGAGTTAAAATGGTTGAAGCAGGTTGATGACAGAGTTGGTGAATTGAAGGAAATTCATGCTTAGGTTATTGCCAAGTTGGAGGGATCATAAGCGAAGTATACAGCGAGTGCGGACCAAAAACGCCGAGCACAGTCTTTTGAGGTTGGTGATCTCGTTTGGGTTTATTTGTCGAGGGAGAGGTATCCTCAAGGAGCTTACCACATGCTCAAGCCGAAGAACATCGGTCCTTGTCAGGTGCTGGAGAAGTTTAGGGTGGCTTGAAGATGTTTTTAGTTTTGATGTTTTAAATGTTAGACTTTTGACCCCTTATACAGGTGAGAACTCAAGCTTGAGAACTAGTTTTTCAGAGGAAAGGGAGAGTGATAAGGACATCAGTGAGCCGATCTAACTCAAGGATGTTGCGGAACAATTAAACAAGGATGGTGATATGCAGACTAAAGCGGTTCAGACACAGGTTGCATCTGCCCAGACCAGTTCGGATCAACAGGCCACATCAATCAAGCCCACTCCAACAAAGGCTACAACAGTCCGCTAGTCCAAACGACTTCAAGCCCAATAGCTGAATTATGGTTTATTAATCTTTCATTTTATATTGCTATTAGATTTAGGGCTAACTATTGCTATTAGGTTTACGGTTCACATCCCTTGCATTTCGTATTCAATTTAAGTTTCCTATTACTATTAAGGGTCTTGTTATAATTAGACTTTTCTATTTTTGAATTGCTTCTTTAATTTTTGAAATAGAGCGAAAATTAGCTTCCTTGTTTTCTTTTATTTTCGTATTGAATTGAATTGAAAATTCAATTGCGCTTAATTCGTTAGTGATCACAGAAAACATCCAATCTTCTTTCTCATCAAGTTTTCGAAAACCAACTTGGACGAATTCGGTTTCCGACCGAGTCGATCGATCAAGAGCTACAAGAAATAAAAAATTGTCCTGCATCATTGGGGCATTATATGCCTGCTTGAGTTACAAATGACCGTTTTACCCCAATGCCACACTATGGGGGGTTATACGCCCGCAAGAGTGACAATTGACCGTTTTGCCCCTATGACTCTATTCGGGGCACCATCTGCCCACAAGAGTGAAAAATGACCATTTTGACCCTAAGAGGCAACTCAGGGCATTATATGGCTGCACAGGTGACGAATTACCATTCTGCCCCTTTGACAAACTTTGGAGCATTTTATGCCTACACGAGTGACAAATAAGCATTTTTCACCCAAGCGGCACACCAGGGCATTATATGCCTACTCGAGTGCTAAATGATTGTTTCTTCCCAAAGTTGTAGTCCAACTCAATATATGCCGCACGAGTGACAAATGACCTTTTGCCCCTAAACGATACCCATAGACATTATATGCCAGCACGAGTGACAAATGACCGTTTCTTCCCAATGCGGCTATCCGACACATTATATGCAGGCACGAGTGACAAATGACCATTTTGCCCCTAAGCGATGCCTAATGCATTATATGCCCACTCAAGTTACAAATAACCCTTTTTCCCTAATGCAACTCTTTGGGGGTTATATGCCCACACGAGAGACAAATGAAAGTTTTGCCCCTTTGATGCACTTCGGGGCATTACATGCCCACTATATTAAGAAATGGCCATTTTGTCAATAAGCGGCACCTTGGGGCATTATATGCTCGCACAAGTGGCAAATGTCTGTTTTGCCCCTATGACGCACTTTGGGGAATTATATGCCCGCATGAATGACAAATGACAATTTTCCCCCTAAATGGCACCCTAGGGCATTATATGCCTGCACAAGTGATAAATGACAGTTTCTTTCCAATGTGGTTACCCAGGGTATTATATGCCTGCATGAGTTACAAATGACTGTATCACCCCAATGCGACACTCCGGGGGGTTATATGCCCTCACGACTGACAAATGACCATTTTGCCCTTATGACGCACTTTGGGACATTATATGCCGGTTATAGTGACAAATGACCATTTTGCCCCTAAGCGCGGCATCTCGGGCCATTATATGTTTGCACGAATGACTGATAACCATTTTGCCCCTATGACGGACTTCGGGGCATTATAAGCCTGCACAAGTGACAAATGACCATTTTGCCTCTAAATGGTATCTCAGGGCATTAAATGCCAACGCGAGTGACAAATGACCGTTTTGCCCCTATGACGGACTTGGGGGCATTATAAGCTTGCACGAGTGACAAATGAAAATTTTGCCTCTAAGTGGTATCCCGGGGCATTAAATGCCCACACGAGTGACAAATGATTATTTTGCCCCTATGATGAACTTCGGGGCATCATAAGCCCACAAGCGTGAGAAATGACCATTTTGCCCCTTCGTAGCACCTCGATGCATTATATGCCCGCATGAGTTACAAATGACCATAGCGCCCCAATGCCACACTCTAGGGGGTTATATGCTCGCCCGAGTGACAAATGACCATTTTGTTGGGATTTATGCCCAAAAAGGCTATCATTTTCTAACGAAAAGTGTAAAAGACTATAATCATAAAAAAGTAATTTCATACATATTAGCATAACATGCAATAAGGTCCAAATTGATTTAAATAAGTGATCTGTGTGTTGGGACGTTCAGCACAGTAAGGTACGGATCATCGGAAGTTTAAATCATAAGGAATTAGTTCTTGGTCGATTAATGGAATTGGGCGTTCCATT
>JAOXNR010049511.1:0-18110 GCA_028571225.1 Parsonsia alboflavescens | reverse complement strand
TTGGTATAAAAATTTTTTTTAAAAAAAAGAAAGGAGGTTTTGAGATCCATTTTAAAAATGAGCTCAAACGGGTAAAAGCCCAAAAAAGGGGGGAAAAAAATGATTGGATGCAAGATTAGTTTATGTTATTGTTTTCTGGAATTAGTAGATTAATAAAGGGTAGAGCAGAAACTTTAAGGACAAAAACTCCATTCTTAAGTGATAACTAATTTGAGAATGGGGCAGATAAGTAATTCGGTTGTCAAAATCAATGAAATTATGGTATGACCATAAATTGATTTTATTTATTAGCTAATTACATCCCTCTATGAACCGGATATCTATTTTGAATGATATTTTCCTAACTTTTAAATCCTGCTTTGCAGGGAGATCTCCTAAAGCCTTAATAGCTGTTGTTATTTTCTTAAGAAAAAAAGTAGTGATTTTATAGTGATCCTTATAAAAATACCATTCAGAATATAGCCCCAATGCTAATTCACTGCACTTTTATTTATTTATTCTTACTTTTCGAATGTCACATTATAAATATATATATATATATATATATATATATATAAAACAAATTATCCATATCCTCCTCTTTGAAATATATGAAAGTAAAGGTTTAACATATTTTCAGATAGAATTTTACTAATGATGGATAAAACGGGTACGATTCAGATAAATCAACCTAAATGGGCCAAAGGTCCCATGCCCACAATACCTGAAAGTCAAACTTGCTAAGTCAACAGGGTAAGGTGGCAACGACCTGCTACCATCGACCTACCAAGTCATCGACCTAAAGGTTACCAACCTCCTTGATCAACTCGAGAGAGGTACAACCCAAGCTCAACCCAAGACCTGGTAACTCTCAACTCTTCTCATAAATCTTCCATGCCACGACCAATAGTGCAAAACTCCTAATCACTCCTACAAGCCAAGGACTACTCAGCATGACTTCACTAGAAGAGATGTTCGAGACACTCAACATCCACGGGGAGGTCGCGAAGTTGGTCTAATAGTTGGTTAGCAAACTTGTAGCTCTTGACAGAGACGTGAATGGCAAGAACTCTTGTCCCAGGAAAACTCCATGATTCTAGGACCAATTGGCGGGATTCAATAAAATTCCTCAGTTATCCTAATGGCCTATAGTTACATAACGCAGAGCAGAAATCTAGGAGGTAACGAACCTTCTCTTTTTACTACTTAACCAAAACATAGAATGAGTCTAAGGACTAACAAACTCTGGAATAAGTGACTCATACACTCGACAGAGAACGGTCTTTACCTTCCACATCTCTCAGATATACTAACTTAGGCATTGGAGCTCTTCCTCGGGTGACAGTCCACTTTGGAGACCTTTTATCTTCATTTCTCAAGTTGCTGACCGCGGAGCTTCATCAAGATCTATAGGGTGACCCGAAGTACATTTCTGACCCATCACTTCTGGCTCTGGCGCCATCCATTGGAACACAAAAACAAAAAGCTTGGCCCCTTTTTTCCCTCGAAAACAAATAAAAACAACCCTGATGGCTCCGTCTCAACCTTCACGTGTTCAATCGCCACACCGTGGCAGGCCATCTACAAGAACACAACTGCACATTGGTGAAACAGTGCCCTAAATGCCACCTTTGGTGCAGGCCGCCTTCAATAACAATCCATTGCCTAGCGCACAACAGGATCACCAGGAGCCAACAATGTCTAGTCTATCCCAGAGGATCCCGATCAACCCTTTACCTATGCAAGAAAGGCCGTAAAAGGGACACCTTGGCCCTACTGTCAATAGCAACAATTCCAAACCACAGAGATCTATCAGAAAAGGATGTCAGTTTCAACATCTCTCTTGGAACAAATAGTGGTGGCTCTAGAAAGAGTTTCTAGCTGACCAAATTATGTATCTACCAGACGCATTCCAGAGGGATTCATGGCCACCTAGAGGCCCAACTAGATGCACCCAACCTTCAAAGGTAAGGGAGAACTCAAGCAAAAGAAAGGTCACGGAGAGGGAGAACTCAACTTGTAACTGACCTCAGAGAAATCCTCATCGACAAAAGAGGGTACGACCTGAGGGACATGACACAGAGTAGGTTAAGGAGAATGACCAAGGGGAACAGGGCACAATTACACAAACCAAGCCTACGACGGGTAGTCTACGCAGGTCCAAGCGATTGCAGGGAATACAGGTCTGATCTGGCCTGTTCGATGTCGGACATGATTCTCGAGGCCACTGGCCTAAGCTTGGATTGGGCTCAAATTTGATTGGGTGACCCGAAACGACCCAATGAACAATAGTCACTATAATGTTGTGTTGTAGGACCTTTTCCAGTCATCCGAAGTCATATTGATGGAGTTTCAGGAGTTTTTGTATTTTCAGTGGCATTTTCATAATTTCTTGTTTTTAGGGGTATTTTTTTTGTAATTTCATTATTTTTTCCGAATAAGTCTAGGTTTATTTTTCCGAATAGGTTTAGGTTTTGATTTTTTTTATTTAAGGGCAATTTTTCCTTTGAAGGAGCAACTTTTGTTGTTTTTGACATTATTCAATAAGATTTCTCTTTCCGAGTTTATTCAGGAATATTGTCGTTTTGTTCTTAAATTTCTTTTCCTGCTACAACTTTCGAGCTAAGTTTATTACAGGGAAGATTTATTAGCCATCCATAATTTCGTTTACATCAATTGGTGTAAGAGCAAGATCGAAGATATCATGAGGGAATGTAGATCCGACCGTGGCTGCGATTTTGGAAGAATTGCTTAGAGGCCAAGAATCACAAGCGAAGGAGAGGGAAAAGCGTGATTGAGAAATGCAGCAAATCTTGGAGAATTAGAATCAATAAATGCAAACTTTGAATCGGATGATGTAGCAGTTGGTAATGATCGAATGACCTACATAACAAGAACTCGTCAGAAGGCAAAAGGAACAAGGGGGAGACGTTGGTGAGGAGTTTGAGTTGCTAGCGAGAGAACAACTACCTAGGGCTTACCCAATGGGTGGAAGAGGCGGCTACAGGAGAGGCGACGGAAATCAGCCTCCTAGGGTTTTGGATCGTGAGGCGAATGTACCACGATGGGATGTAGCGTTCAAGTTGGAAGTTCCCAAATTTACTAGAAGTTTGGCACCAGAAGAATTTCTAGATTAGATGCATGCTGTGGACGAAATGTTCACATTGAAAGAGGTTGCGACCGACGAGAAGGTAGTTTGGTTGCAATTCGGTTTAAGGACAAGGCTGTGGCGTGGTGACAATCCTTTCAATATCAACGCTATTTGGACGGACTTCCTGTCTTAGATGATTGGTCCGAACTGAAAAAGGAGATGTGCCAAGAGTTTTTGCCTTTCCATTATCGTCAAACACTTTTTCAGAATTTGCAGAGTTCGACATAGGGTGCGAACAGTGTATACACGTTAGAATTCTATCGAATGGTTGCAAGGAACTAGCTTCGTGAGACATAAGAGCAGCTTATGGCACGTTACTTGTATGGCTTCAACCAGCAATTCAGGATGCCCTGCAGGTACACACCTTTGGGAACGTCATCGACGTGTAGACGAAGGCTAATGTGGTGGAAAGAAGCTTGGCTAGGGTTGGCGGAAGAAGTACAACATTCAGCAAAGGGTTTTCCGTCCTCCCCGAAACACGATGGCAGCAAGTCCTTCTTCGTCCAAGTTTTTATTCCGCCTACTCAATAGGGGCGAACAGCAGTGCAACCAAACCATGGATAGGGGAAAGTTCAAAACCTTCCGCCAACCAATAAGGAGAATGTCGTTTGCCATCGTTCTCAGCAGGAAGGACATTACACCTACGAGTATCCCAAGGTTCGATCTCAGTTGTTGATAAAAGATGGCGCAGAAGGGGAATTCGTAGGAGAGGAAGTTGTTGACGAGTTGGAAGAAGGTGAGGAGTGTGTTGTTACGCCGGAAGATGTCCAAGAAGAGTGCCTGGTTTTACGACGGATTTGTTTAGCACCTAAAGCAAATGAGGATTGGAAGCGTCGGAACATATTTAGCACCCACTGCACCATTAATGGAAAGGTCTGTTGAGTATTTACAAAATAAAGAGACAGAAGGTAAATTAGAGATGCAAAGTGGAGTTTTCGACTAGGTTGTAGTACAGCTGTATTGTTTATTGTGATGTGGTGCCTATGGATGTCGCACATTTGCTGCTAGGCAGACCTTTGCAATATGACAACAAGGTTTCATATGATGGTTTCACTCAATGCTACAAGGTCAATAGAGGAGTTAAGAAGGTCGTGTTGCAAACAATGTGAGATAGCTTTATGGAGGGAAAGAAGATCATCATCTGTTTGCCTCGTAATTAGTTCGAAGAGGAGGTTGGGGAAGCCGAGGTTTGTTTTGCTTTATTGTCCACTACATTGGCGGTTATGACAGATACGAAAGCGAAAGTTGAGGTGCCGGAAAGGGTGAGAGGAGTTCTGAAAGAATTTGAAGATTTGCTTCCGAAAGAGTTGCCGCCAGGCCTACCACCCATGCGTGATATATAGCATCAAATTGATTTAGTTTCTGGATCCATTCTATAGAACAAAGCCCATTACAGACTCTCTCCACAGCAGCACAACGAATTAAGGCGTCAAGTTACTGAGTTGCTTGACAAGGGGTACATCCAAGAGAGTATCAGTCTCTGCGCTGTACTAGCTTTATTGGTGCCAAAGAAGGACGGTAGCTGGAGGATGTGTGTTGACAGCTGCGCCATAAATCGCATCACTGTTAAGTATCGGTTTCCTATTTCGAGACTTGATGATATGTTGGATCGGCTTAGTTGGGTGATAGTCTTTTCAAAAATTGACTTGAAGAGCGGCTACCATCAAATACGGATCAAGCCGAGAGATGAATGGAAAACTGCCTTCAAGACTAAAGATGGACTTTAAGAATAGGTAGTTATGCCATTTGGTATCTCCAATGCTTCGAGCACATTCATGAGAGTCATGAATCAGGTATTGCAACCTTTCTCGAATAGTTTTGCTATGGTTTATTTCGATGACCTATTAGTGCATAGTCGAATGGAGGATGAACACTTGTAGCATCTGCGGCTAATTCTGGTAACGCTAAGGGAGCACAGCTTGTATGCCAACCGTAAGAAATGTGTTTGGTTTATGTATCCTGAAGAGGCAAAAATTCAGGCTGTCCGGGAATGGCCTATACCACGAAGTGTTATGGAGGTCAAATCCTTTCATGGGTTGGCCAGCCTCTACCGACGTTTCATCAATTATTTCAATGTACTCATGGCTCCTTTGATGGATTTGCATAGCGCGAAGGAGTTCGTGTGGATAGAAGAAGCACAACGAGCATTTAAGGTTATCAAAGACAAACTTACCAGTGTGTCGGTGCTAGCATTGCCAAATTTCGAGAAAGTTGGAATTAGAGTTGTCTTGAGCCAAGAAGGGAGGCATGTTGCATTTTTCAGAGAGAAACTAGGTGGAGCTAAATTGAATTATTCAGTTGATGATGTTGAGAGCACTTCAGCACTAGTGGCATTACCTCATTCAATGGGAGTTCGTGCTCTATTTGGACCATCAAGCTTTAAAGTTTCTTCAGGGATAGTACAAACTTCATGACCGACATGCCAAGTGGATAACTATGCTGCAAGAATTTACTTTCACCCTCAAGCACAAGTCAGGTGTTATGAATAAAGTTGTTGATGCTTTGAGTAGATTTCATTCCTTGCTTAATATGATGAAGATTGTCGCTTTGGGGTTCGAAAGCTTGTGTGAGGATTTGCAGAGTGATGTTGACTTCGGAGAAATAGTTCGAGATGTGGAACAACAACTAAGTAGCAATTTCAGGCTCCACGATGGGTATCTTTTCCAAGTAACTGCTTGTGCATACCTGATACATCATTATGCCTTTTAATTGTCCAGGAATTGTGTGCTCCAGGTCACTTCGCCAAGGATAAGACTGCAGGCCTGATTAAGGAACGATTTTATTGGCCAGGTATTGACAAAATTGCTTAGAACTTCGTGAAGAGATGCAGAATTTGCCAAGTATCAAAAGGGAGCAGCAGCAATCAAGTGTTATATACTCCATTGCCGATTCCACATGAGCCTTGGATGAACGTGTCCATGGATTTTGTATTGGGTTTACAGCAGACACAATAGGGATTTGACAACATATTAATTGTGGTCGATGGTTTAAGTAAAAATGCAGTGTTTATTGCTTGTAAATCAACTATGGATGCTAGCAGGATAGCTGATTTATATTTTAGTAGGGTAGTTAGGCGGTTTGGCTTACCCCGGACCATTTTTTCTGACAGGGACACTAAGTTATAAGCCATTTCTGGTGAGAACTTTGGAAGAGGTTGGAGACAACATTGAAGTTCAATAGTCCCAACCATCCTCAGACGGATAGGCAAACTGAAGTGGTAAATTGAACGTTGGGAATATGCCTCGGGCGTAGGTCAAGAGCACTTGGGTTTCTCTTTTTCCCAGGATTGAGTTTTAATTCAATTGCTTGACTAATCGGTCTACTCAGTATTTCCCAGTGAAGTTTATTACAAGGAAGATTTATTAGCCATCAATAATTCTATTTGTGTCAGGATAGGCTTAATTGAGCGGTCATCTCACAAAGCCATCGGCAGAATACAAACTCTAAAAAGTAAGGGACCTCGCTGTGAACTCCTCCTGGAGCAACGAAACTACCTCGTCGTAACCTGATCGAAATGACAAGTGAAAACGCTCAAGGGTTAGCCCCCAATCCACCAAGGAAAGCAACTTCCCCTAGCAACAAGGAGCTACGAGCACAATGGACCTTACCAAGCCTTTGTCGTTTGTCCACAGCATTCAAGCAGCAAAGATGCCATCACGCGTCAAAGCTCCACAACTGCAGAAAAAATACGATGGTACTGGGGAACCTTAGCAGCACATTGATGAATACGTCTCCTACAGAGCCTTTCGATCAACATTAACCAAAAAGGCCCAGTCCTGGTTCAAGGGCATTCCTGACGCAAGCATCTCAAGCTGGATACAGCTGAATGAGCTGTTTCTGAAGAACTACCAAAACAGCACGAGGTGCGAAAAAGATATCAACCACCTCTTCCTCATAAAATAGAATTTCCGTATGAGCACCCGAAGCTATTACAATGGTTTCAACGACGAGGCAGTAGAGATCAAGTAGAAAAATGACACCATCTATATCATTGCCTTCAAGCAAGGGTTGCAAAGGGAGTACGCAGCCCTCAGACTGGCCGAGAAGCTATTTAAAACAATCAAGAAGCTACAGATGCTCCTAGAAAAACTAATCAAGGCTGAAGAAATAGCAATCCAGAAGAAGATCCATTGGCTTCACCTTAGCCATCGAAAAAGACAATAGAGGACATTCGAAAAGATCTCAAAAATCAAAGCGAGATAGGAAAGAGCCTCACCCCAAAGGAGGGACCCCAAAAAAGAGGAGAAAAACCATTCCTAACCTCGTGACCACTCCACTCAAAACGTCACGAGCAGAAATTATGGTGGTTATGGAGAACAGAGGCCTCCTGAAGCCTCCCAGGCCTCTCAAGAGTCCTGTGGCCAAAAGAGATTCAGCAAAATTTTGTCACTACCATCAGGATCATGGCCATCTCACGAAGGACTGCTTCAACCTCAAATGTGAGATTAAAAGGCTGATAAAGGAGGGCCACCTGCCAGAGTTTTTGGCCAAGAACGCAGGCCTTGCAAATCCGCCACCAGCAGCACCACACAATCCAAGACTTCCAATTGGCAACATAAACACCATCGAAAGGAGGTCTAAGTGAGCTTGAGGGGGAAGCTCACAACCCCTAACAGTGTCACTCCAGATTGATGACTTCCTGGTGAGAAAAATTATCGTGGACACGAGGAGTGCTGTTAATGTCTTGTATCGTAAAGCTTTCAAAAAGATGGGAATTAACAGCAGCTCGTTGACGAAGTCAGACACAACTCTGACCAGTTTCAACGGCAGCACAACTTGTGCCAATAGAGTCCTACAAGTCCCAATCACGAACCACGTGGACAACGGGAAATCACCAAGATGATGGAATGGATGGTTATGGATGCCCTCAGAACTTACAATGCCATCTTTGACCCAAGGGAGATCATGGACCTGAGAGCAGAAATCTCCCTACTCAATTACAACATGAAGAAAGCTGTTGGCACCTGGATCATTCTTGAAGAAGATAGACAAGTTGCTGCCGAATATTACCTAGCTGAGGGTAACGAAGAAAGCTCACCAGATTTCGTGCAGGAGGAATGCATTGACCTCCCAAAGGAGGATGACCACCTTCGAATCCAAGCTTCTAGTAGAGAAGAGAAAGTCTTCCTCAACCCTAAGTTCCCAGAGAAAGGGATCAAGATTGAAGAGCTCTTACCTCCAATAATCAAAGGGAAACTAGTAGACTCCCTTGCAGAAAACTTGAAGGTCTTCGCCTAGCAGCCCTACAACCTCGAAGGGGTTAACAGAGCAATTGCTGAACACTGGGTCTAGCTCAAGCTAGGACTCAAAATGGTGAAACAAAAGAAGAGGGCCTTTGCCCCCGACCGCAATGAGGTCATAACTTGAGAAGTCCAAGCTCTTCTCGATGCTGGAATTTTGAAAGAAATGGTATACCATTTTGAAAGAAGTGGTATACCCCGAATAGCTGGCCAACCCAGTTGTAGTCCCAAAGAAGGAAGGGACATGGAAGATGTAAGTGGACTTCACCACACTCAACAAATACTACCAGAAGGACTCCTACCCCCTTCCTAGCATAGACCATATGGTTGACTCAACAGTCGGGTACCAGTGGCTATGCTTTCTAGATGCTTACAAGGGATACCACCAAATCCCAATGGCCATTGAGGACATATAGAAAACCTCCTTGGAGAAATGCTCACGTGAAGCTTAATTTGGAGAAATGCACCTTCGGAGTTTCAACAGGCAAATTCCATAGTTTCATGATCTCGGAAATAGGCATTGATGCCAACGTAGACAAGATCAAAGCTCAGCTGGATATGGAGCCTCCCAGAAACCTCAGGGAGGTCCAGAGCCTAGCGGGGAAAGTAGTGTACTAGAGCCCCAGTGGCGCTCGCCATCCCCTGTGAAGATAGTATCTGGACCATATATGCAGATGGTTCCACGAAGAAAGAGAATTTAGGTGCGGGAATTGTGCTGATCAACCTTGAGAGAGTGAGAATCCCTTACTCTGTGAAGTACAACTTCCCAACCTCAAATAACAAATCCGAGTATGAAGCTCTCTTAGCATTTCTAAGACTTATAAGAGCTCTCAAGGTTTAGAAACTGCATGTCAAAACAGAGTCACAAATCATAGCCAGCCAAGTTGTTGGGGAATACGAAGTGAGAGAAGACAAGATGACCAAATATCTCATAAGAGTAAGGGATATGGTATCTAAGCTTGACTACTTCCTAACCGAGCAGATTCCTAGAGAGCAAAATTCAGAAGCAGACATACTGTCCAAAGTATACCAAGAGGTAGTTAGAACGAATGCCAAGCTGCTCGTAGAACAGCTACACTCTCCAAGCATAGCTTAAGAGGAGGGTTTGGTTATTGAGGATCAGGCAAACTGGAGATATCCAATTTACAGATTCCTTAGGCGTGGCAACGTCTCGCAAGACCCAAAAGAAGCTCGCTAAGTACGGAGATGGGTACCTCGCTACATCCTAATAGGAAATGACAAGGTATACAGAAGGTCATACACTTGGCTTATGCTCAAATGCTTAAGCAAAGGAGAAGGACAATATGTCATTGAAGAGGTATACAGCAGAATATATGGATCACACATAGGAGCTAAAACTGCAGCCAAGAAAATCCTAAGGACAGGATATTATTGGCCTTCAATGGTTTTAGACATTGAGGAGGTCTACAGAAGTGTGTCAGCTGCCAATTATACGGAAACAAATCACACCTACCTCCCATTAAGTACCAGTCGATCAACACATTAGTGCCTTTCGATATCTGGGGCATTGATATCCTAGGACCATTCCCGAAAGAAGTCGGGGGTGTAAAGTTCCTCATAGTTGCCGTGGAGTATTTCACCCAATGGGTTGAAGTAGAACCAGTTTCAGTAATTTCATTGCCAAAAGTCCAGTCATTCATATGGAGGAACATAGTTTGCAGATTTGGCGTTCCTATAGCTATCATATCCGACAATAGGCGACAATTCATTGTCAACCCATTCAAGACCTTCTGCAAAAATCTCAACATAGAACAGAGGCTGACCTTTGTAGCTCATCCTCAAGCTAATGGCTTGGCTGAGGTCACAAACAGGACCATTCTGGAAGGACTCAAGAAGATTCACACTGAGCTCAAGAAAGAAGGCCAAAAGACTGACTGGCCAGACGAAATCCCAAGTATACTATGGGCATACAGAACCACACCAAGAAAAGCTACTGGAGAAATGCCATTCAGCTTGTGCTTTGGAGTAAAGGCAATAATGCCAGTTGTGGTTGGAATGACATTTTTAAGACTGACCAAATACAATTCAATCTTAAATAAGGGAGAGTAAAGGGCAGACCTCGACCTTCTCGAAGAGGTCAGGAACAAAGCAATGGAAGCAGATAGAACTTACAAAAGGTAGGTAACAAATTTTTTCAACAAAAGAGTGAAAGAAAGACATTTCATGGTTGGAGAAATGGTCCTCAAAATATCAGATGTTGGCAAACAAGAGCAACTGACCAAGTTGCAAGAAAGTTGGGAAGGACCTTACAAAGGAGGACGCTACAAGCTTGCTGACCTAGAAGGAAGGTAACTCCTAAGGCCCTAGAATACTTATCATCTAAAAAAGTTCTCCGCCCAAAAGTCATCTAAGACACGGCAGACCTCACTAGACTATCAACTGAGCTTAGATAGACTAGTCAAATGGACCTTGCCAAGCTTGGAAAGGACCTCAACAATTCAGATTCAACAAAGCATAGATTTTAAGGCTTATGTGGATATTATGCCTATGTTATTTCCTATTGTGTCAAAACAAGTTCAAATATATTATGCAATTGCTGAAAAGTTACAAATATGAAGCAAGTGTGAAGCCCAAAGCATTAGCAAAAAGAATGAAGCAGTTGTATAAAAGAACGGGGGAAAAAAAAGGACAGAAGACCACAAACAGACCTCTGTAGAATATTCATTGTAATTGTAAAAAAAAAAAAAAGATAAAAGTCCTAAACTAGAGGAAGCTCGGGACTACTTTCGGGAATGTCACACAAAGGGCACATCATCCTCATCTTCCCCTTCTTCGATTGGGATGCTAGTTGGGATGAAGCTGCTTGGAGAAGCCACAAGGTTGCTCAAAGTCGCTGCATCTGAAGTTCCTGTTAGATAAGCTAACAATATGATCAGTTAAAGTATCTTTGGGAGCAAGCAGGAAAATTGGGAAAAGGTCGAGTACCTTCCCCAAAATAATCATTCACAAGCTAAGGAAACATCTTGTAAAAAGCATTTGTGCCCAAGAACAAAGGAACACCATAGCTCGAGGGTTGATCTCCAGGATCTCCTCGACCTCGAGGATAGCCTCATCATGAGCGTTCCCCTTCTGCACTGGGCATTCATCAGCCTAGCCAACCTAAGCCAAGGTCTCAGCAGCAACAATCTTTTCAAAGGAAGCCTATTTTTGGCTTTCAAGCTACCAAGGAAGAGCTGCAACCAACTTCGGGTGATAGAGGCTGGAGTCAAGATCAAGGTTGGTCTTCATCCCTAGGTTGAGCCTTTTGAGGTCATCCACCATTTCGACATACAGGGAGAACAGCTGAGGTTCCAGCAAAGGTTGTACATATTCCTGGAAAGCAGGGATTTTCTCTAGTTTTTCTAGTGCCAGGTTGCCTTCTGCGACGCAGATCCCTTGGAATCCCTCCAACCTAGCCTCGAGCACTTTGATGCGCTCCTCTTGCTCAATTGCCCTCTTCTCAACCATGTCTAGAACCTTGGAGATGGCATCATCATCAGCCTTAACTTTAGCAATATCCCTCTGGCATGCGACAAAAAATTGTTTGGAGTGCTCAATAAAGGCCTTGGACGATTCAATAGAAGTAGCGAGCTCAGCAACCTCTTTCTCCAAGCGAACTTTAGTGTCCTGAAGCTTAGAAATCAAGGAGGCAAACTCCCGATCCTTGCTAGCCCTCTCCGCCTACTTTCTCAACCGCTCACCAAAAACAACAGGACCCTGCAAAAGGAAAATGAAAGAGGTTATTGACATACCCAAGGCAGAACAGAGTTAAAGTAGGTTGGCAAAAAGTTGTGAGTGCGTACCCCAGCGAGTAAGGAAGCACCAAACCTGTCAAGCGCCTAGTCTATTAGTTGCCGGCAAATTTCCTAGTCTACTGATGGAGTGCATTCCATCAAAAAGGCTTGAGGGTGGGGCCATCATAGCAAAAAGTCCGATGCCTCCATAGCGAGATCAAGGACCCACCTTGCAGCTACCTCAGTGGTGTGAGTACCCAGGGCAACACCTTCCAGCCTCTTAAAGGTCTGAACGACCTCCTCCATGGCCCATCCCAGGAATGCTGGTTGTAGACTCCGAAGTTGCCAAGGCTTTCCCCTTCCCAGAAGGGCTGGGAGCAATCTTCTTCCCAGGTTGGGAAGAGGGGGAAGACAAGGAGGTCAAAATTTTAATGGGCCTATTGGAGGGACCCATCCCAGTAGCAATAGAATCTCATTTGGAGGCCCCTTGAGTCCTCTCAGTCACCGCAGCCCTTCCCCTAAATTTGGAAAATGGGAATCCTAAAAGCAGGGGCATGGGTAGGGGAGGCACCAGTGGGGCTCCGACCTCTACCTTCAGGGGCTTGAGAAGATCCAAAAGCACGAAACCACTCTGATGCCTTCATTACTACAAGAAACAGGAAGGAAAACTGTTAGAGCCAGGATAGCAAGAGCCAAAATTCAGAACATGCAGGGGAATTCCCTACCAAAAGAAGATATCCCAATAGTTTCTCTAAAGGAAGGACGGTTGGGCTCTACCGGTTCTCCTAACCCCGCAGAGCGAATGAGGCCTCAAACCAAACTGGGGAAGAACACCCAAACTTGGGTTTGCCAGAACTGACCAGATCCAGAAGGAAGTCCCTATGCTCGACTTGATCAACGGATAGGTCAGGAAGTTCATTGAAAAATGAGCTATTCAAGTTCCAATCTAGGTAATCCTCGGACCGAACTAAATGGTCGGGAATGCGAGCAAAGAAGAAAGAGGATTTCCACTCCCCCACAGAAGATTGGAAAGGACCAACAAGCTTGTGCCGAGGAGAAAACTAAAGATACCCCTTAGCGCCTTTGGACGCTTAAGAGACCCCCAACCTATAAAAACATCTAAAAAGCTCCAGAGAGACCGGAACTCGATAAAGATGACAGGTTGCGATAAAAGCAACCACTATTCGAAGAGAGTTGGGTACAAACTGGGCTAGGGAAAAGTGCTAAAAGAAGGCAAGGTCAAAAAATAAGGGATGAATGTGAGGCAGGAGAACCCCTTCCCTGAGGCTAGAAATGTAGTGTAAAGGACTATGTGTCCATCACGCTTACTGCAAGCACGCTCATGCTCTTCGGCAGCAACAATTTCGTCCTTCCCTTGTCCCAACTCACCTCAGAGCTCAAAAACAAGGCCATCAACGAAGGAGGTAAAGAATATACCTCTAATTCAGAGAAAAGTAAAAAATCCCATTTTCCAAATCGACTAAGGAAGAAGAAGGTGTTGTCTCTCCAGTTTGGAGGGGGTACTAGATATAGAAGACTGAGAGGTGGAAGCAGTCAACATATCAAAAAGGAAAAAAAAGAGGTACAATTTTTTCAGAAGAGAAAGAAAACTCACTCAGTGAAGTCTTGGAGAAATAAAGACGATCTTGGGAAAGCTGAATGCCCAGAGGAGGAGGAGAAAGCCCTAAGCTAAAAGCTCTATAAAACCCTTGGAAGATAAATGGAGGTTCAAGTAAATCCCAAATTTGAAGGTATTCAAGTTATATTGAATAAGGAAACCTTGGATTTACTAAAGCAGGTCAATCTCCCCAAAATCTGGAGCGCGTTGTCGGTTCAAAACCCAAAAACGCTTCAGCCTCCTACTAAAATAAAAGCAGGCCATTTCTTCAAGTCTAAGACGGATCGGATATTGCTAAAAATAAAGTGGGCGACTTTCCAATTCAGATTGCCCAACAGTTTCCCAAAACTAAGAGAACACATCTTCTCTCAAAAATTGTTGTTGCAAGAAAATAGCACAACTTTTCAAAGAGCCGCGACCTCAAGATGGTAACTCTCAATACCTGAAGATCAGCCTCACAAGCAGTTGCAAGAAAACAGTTCGATCTTTCAAAGGTCGCATCCTATAAATGGTAGCTCATAATGCCTGAAGGATAGCCCCACGACTTGAAGATAGTAACTCTAAATACCTAAAAGTCAAGCCCATGACCTAGAAATGGCAACTTTTAATGCCTGAAAGTCAGGCCCCCGACCTCGAGATGGCAATCTTCAATGCCTAAAAAGTCAGACTCACGACTTAGAGATGGTAATTCTTAATATCTGAAGGTCAGATTAGCGAGTCCCGAGGTACGAGTGGGTAGGGACCTCCTACTATTGACCTCCTAGGTCACTAACCTCCAGATGAGCACAACAGAGGCCTCATCGACCACGACCTACGACCTCGTGAACCCCAACCTTACTCATGTACTTTCCATTCTACGACCAAGTGTGCCCAACTCTGCTTGAGGCCAAAAAATAATTAGCCAGCTTGCAGCTCTCAACCAGAGACACGAATGGAAAGGTACCCCCAAAGCTAGTCATTACAAGGAATCGACGGACCCATTAGCAGCTACCACTTGAAAATGGTAATTTAGGCACTAACAATCTCTGAGCTCGTTGAGCCTAAAGTTGGATAATGATGGGTAAAACGAGTACCACCCAGATATGTCAACCCATATGGGCCAAAGGCCCCATGCCTTCAATACGTGAAAGTCAGACTCACAAAGTCAACGAGGAAAGGTGGGCAGCAACCTGCTACTACCGACCTCCCAAGCCATCGACCTAGAGATTACTGACCTCCTAAATGAGCTCGAGAGAGGTAAAACCAAAGCTCAACCCATGACTTGGTAACTCCCAACTTGTCTCATAAATCTTCCATGCCACGACCAACGGTGCGTGACTCCTAATCACTCCCACGAGCCAAGGACTACTTAACGCGACCTCACCAAAAGAGATGTCTGAGACACTCAACATCCACAGGGAGGTCGCGAAGTAGGTCTGAAGGTTGGTTAGCAAGCTCGTAGCTCTCGACAAAGACGTGAATGGTAAGATCTCTCATTCCAGGAAAATCCATGATTAGCGGGATTCAACACAATTCCTCGATTATCCTAATGGCCTATAGTTACATAATACAAAGCAGAAATTCAGGAGGTTACAGACCTTCTCTTTTTACTACTTAACCAAAACACACAATGAGTCTATGGACTAAGAAACTTTGGAATAAGCGACTCTTACGCTGGGTAGAGAACGGTATTTACCTTCCATATCTTTCAGATATATTAACTTAGGTATTAGAGTTCTTCCTCAGACGACAGCTTACTCCGGTAAACTTTTCTCTTCATTTCTCATGCTGCTGACCGTGGAGCTTCATTAAGATCTATGGGGTGATTCGGAGTCCATTTTTGACCCATCAACTAATCATTTCAAATTTATTTGCAACCGATGAATTTTTACTACTAATTATATTATATTAATAAAACTTTAATAAAAAAATATAGCTTATATTTAATTTTAAACTGGTGTTTTCTTCCCTTTTTACCAAAGGGGTATACAGAAACATAATTATCGAATTTAAAAGGTAAAATTTCAAAATAAAAAGATTTGGTTTTGTTTGCAAAGTTCTTAAAATAAATTCTATTTTTTTATTTAAATAATATGGCATAAGAGTAGTGTATTCTGAATCGGGCTGTCAGATCAGACCTTGAGGCTCGAGCCTGTAAGTCTAATTTGTTCAATATTTAGCCCTTATTATTATTATTATTATTAAAAATATAAAATGATAAATTCTAAGAATCTTATTGACTTTAAAAATATATGTAAATGTCAAGTTAATCATAGTTTCAAAAAAAAAAAAAAAAAAGACACTTTATAACAATGTTTTTCAAACAATAGTTTTTTTTTTTTTAAGTAAACAATTAATAAACACTGGACCTCCAAAATTCTTATAATTAGGGGAACAACGGTGCTTTGCACGAGATTTCACATCTTCTAGTGTATTTTCGTATGACACTTTCTGATACATCAATTAAAAAATTTATATGTGTTCTAAAAGTTCTAGTATCATAGGGTTTAGTTTTTTTTTTATTTAATTAATAAAATTTATATTAATATATAAAAGAAGAATTGAAAATCTGAACGCTAACAAGTATCCTAACTTAAAAACTTAGGCGTGCTCAGTTTTTTGAAGATTTTTAAGACAAAATTTAATTATGTTCAAATCGTTTACTTTGTGTGACAGAGCTATTTGGAGGCGAGGCATACATAATGCAGGTCTTGAGTTTGACTCAGTCTTCCTGTATATAAAATCCTAAAATGTATTATTAAACCCTTCACATTGTCACAATAATCCTATCAACTTGAACATTTATTTTGATCTATTGGGCCCTTTGATTTGTCATATCATTATATTAAACTCTTGAACTTTTATTTTAACCTATTGATCCCTTAATATATATCAAATTATTCACATAAAAAAGACAGTTGACCGTTAATTTTGACGGTTAGATATTTAATACCATATAGAGTGCACATGTACACTCTATAGCATTTTTGTATATAATAAATTTGATCAAATACCCCTAATGTTTAGTTTATCCTTTAAAGATATAATATATAAAATATCTTTTTTAAAAAATAATTTTTTATTGAATATTTTATTTTTAAAATATAAAATCAGACTTTAACCGTTAACTTTGACCGTCAAGAACTTAACTGTGCAATCTATAGCCATTTCGTAATGCTATATAGAGTACACTGTTAAGTGTGTAACAATCAATATCTAATTTTATTTTCAAAAAAAAAATCTTCAATAAAAAAATTATTTTTTGTAAATATATTTTATATATTATACCCTAAAAGGAAAAACTAAATCCTAGGGGTATTGGATCAAATTTATTATTATTTTTTAAAAATAAAAAATTGATTACCATTAACTTTGACAATTAAAAACTTAACAGTGCATTTAATATATATGTATAAATAAATAAATATATATATATATATTTATATATATACCAAAATTCTATAGAGTGCACTACTACACTCCATGTGGATTACATTGTTAAGTCTCTAACAGTTAAATTTTTTTTATTTAAAAAATAATATTAAATTTGATCTAGTACTCCTAGGTTTAATTTATCCTTTTAAGGTATAATATATAAAATATATTTTTTTAAAATAATATTTTTGCTGAAGATTTTGTTATATAAAATATATTTTTTTAAAATAATATTTTTTGCTGAAGATTTTGTTTTTTAAAAATAAAATCAAATGTTCACCTTTAACTTTGATTGTTAGAAACTTAATTGTGCACTTTATAGTATTACCTTTTATATATATATATATATTAATATTTATGGTGAAAGTATGGTGATTCGATTTATGTAAAAAGTATCTTGAGATTGATCATGCTCGCTGCACATTATTTTACAATAACTCCTATTATCTTTTAGCGACGATGTAATCCATAAACTTAACACTTGTAATTTTTTCTTTTTAAATTTTACAGTAAGTGACATATTGACTTACTTTTATGAAAAAATATAGTTTAGATTTTATTATATATTAAAGGATAATCTAAAATAGATTTTTTTCGGAAAATAAATTCTCTGTAATTTATACCCTTTTGTTTATAAAATAGATAATAAGAATTTTATTTTTAATTAAATAAATATTCAATATATTCAAAGTTTTAATTATATTTTGAAAAAAATAAATTAGATACTAAAAAATTGTTTTTAAAAAAAAAACATTCCTATTCTTATCCATTTGTTTTTATATTAAAATGATAATATTCTTAATTAATAAATATTCAATAAAACAAAAAAATAAATTAGCTTCATACTAAAATAAATTTAATATTATAAATAAATCTTGATATTTTTATCGATTTATGTGCATATAAAGTTTGACTACGTTAATTTTAATATTGCAATGTCACTTTTTTTAATAAAAATTTAACTTAAATTACGA
>JAOXNR010049470.1:0-18127 GCA_028571225.1 Parsonsia alboflavescens | reverse complement strand
TCTCACTTGTAAATTATGTATTATGTCTATAAAGAAAAATTGATATGTTTAAAAGGTCAAATTATTTTATAAATAAAAAGTATAATTGATGGAGCTCAGAAGTAGCCTCCGAGTCACCCAGAACTGCAATGGCATCTGTGATCACAACCTAAGAAGAAAAGGAAGTAGGTTATTGGAGTGGGCTATAGCCTGGGGAAGAGTTTCGATACCTAAGTTAGTATTCTGAGAGGTAAATCTTGTGTAATTAACTTCTAAAAAACTATCCTTATCCATAGAATGACTATTATTTGATTATATATTAAGATGAAGTAAGTTGCCTCTTTGATTAGGGCTTTTCTATTACATGACAGTAGACAATTATGATAATTGTGAGATCATATCATATCCCACCAATTGCTCCTAGAATCATGGAGTTTCCCTTGGTTTGGATGTCTTGCCATTCACATCTCTACTCAAGAGCTACGAGCTCTCTAACCGACATTTAGACCAACTTCACGACCTGCCCTGGACGTTGAAGGTCTTGACTATCTCTTTTGGAAGGTTGTGCCAAGTGATCATAGCACAGTTTGTTGTGATTTCCTTGTAGGTTGAAGGTTAGCATTCACACAAACAAGAAACCAAATCAAAGTGTAAGAAGAGGACTCATCAAAGGTTAGTTTTTGGGAGATTTTGTTGACCTTTGTAGATTAAACTGCAACAACCAATGTCTTGATTTGATAGACAACTCAATACCTCACCCAAGTGATTGAGAGCCCAAGGAGAAATAACTAAGAACATTAGGTAGAAGTTCTGAGAACACTCTCAAGAAGAAAAAGTTTGGTCTTGTAGTTGGATAATTTCCAAGTGAAATGTGTTTTTCAAAAGTTGAAATCTATTACATATGAGGTTCTATTTATAGTGCAAGGATTAGAAAGCCTTAAAATAGTCTTACAAGAGGTCGAAGACCGAAATTCATTGTGAGAAAGCTGTGGAAAACCGAAACAACATCGCATTAGGTGTGCAGTGGACAAGCTGTTTGGCATTGGCTGAAAACTGGTGGAGAGCCGGATGTCGAATGCCTACTAGAGTGGTCTGGTGCTGACATTATTAGCCAGATGAGGTACGGTTTAGGGCCAGATGGCCCCTATTTTTTTGGTCATTCGGTTCTCCTTCAAGCTATCTCCGCGCCAGCTTTATTTTGTCTTATGCTATCTTCATTCCAAGCCTTCCTAGGCTCCCCAACTTCACATCTAAGGTCTCCGATACCTTCTCCTTCATTTACAATCCTCCCATCATCATCTTCCTGAATCTCCCACAAATTGCACTCCTTTCTTGTATGTTCTTCTCCTAGCCTTGTCTCCTTGAAGATGACTTCAAAATCAAGTAATTCTTCTTAGTTTTGTACGAATGCCACCAACGACCTCTTCATCCTTGATGCACTTGCTCTTGTGATAGGTCAAGGAGGCATTTTTGGGGCTTGATCTCTATCATTCCCTCCCCCCCCCCCCCCTTCCCTAAAAGGATTCGTCCTCAAATCTTGATCACCTACTAACTTGATACTTACCTTGAAGATCAACTTCATAGGCATTGTCATTTATCTTCTTGATGATTTAGAAGGGACTATCTCCACTTTGATCAAGTTTGGTTCTTCTAGCTTGTGGAAATCTTTCTTTCATTAATTGAATCCACACCCATTCTCCCACTTCAAATCTCAGAGGCCTTCTACTTTTGTTGTGTTGCTTGGCATAGCATAGGTTTTGCAATTGAATGTTCTCCTTAGCTTGTTCATGCATTTGCTTCACCAAATTCGCCTTCCGCTTGCCGTCTAGACTATGTACTTCACTCAAAATGTAAGGGTGTTAAATCTAGAGGAGTTCAAGGGTTAAAACCATACACCAATTCGAAAGGAGAAAAATGAGTAGAAGAATGCACACATCTATTATAAGCAAATTCAATGAATGGTAAGCAATCTTCCCAAGACTTCAAATTTCTTTTGATGATGGCCCTAAGCATAGTATCCAAAGTCCTATTAACTACTTCCATTTGACCATTCGTTTGAGGATAACAAGTAGTAGAAAACAACAATTTTGTTCCAATTTCCCCCAAATTACTCTCCAAAAAAAGCTTTAAAAAATTTTGTATCCCTATCACTTATAATAGTTTTTGGAATGCCATGCAATCTAACAATTTCTTTAAAGAATAAATTAGCCACATTGTGTCCATCATCCACTCTAGAGCACTCAATGAAATGAGCCACCTTAGAAAATCTATCAACTACCACAAGAATGGAATCATTACCCCTCCTGGTCCTAGGCAACCCAAGCAGAAAACCCATATATACATCTTCCCAAGGAGCATTAGGTATAGGCAAAGGCATTTATAGACCATGTGGTTTAAGAGTAGATTTAGCCTTCTTACAAACAATGCAATTTTCACACACTCTCACTACATGTCTTTTCATATGAGGCCAATAAAAGTGTTTTTGCAATATGCTCAAAGTCTTAGAGATGCCAAAATGTCCCACCAGGCTTCCTCCATGACTCTCAATGACAAATAATTTCCACAAGGAACATTTAGGCACACAAAGCTTATCTTCTCTAAACAAATAGTCATTTTTCAAATGAAACTTATGATGCACATGTTTCTCACAAGCAGTAAACATATCTTTGAAATCAACATCATCAACATACAACTCATTAATTATCTCAAAACCAAGCAAATTAGCACCAAGGGTAGAAATCAAGGTGTACCTCCTAGAGAGTGCATCCGCCACAATATTTTCTTTACCTTGTTTGTACTTGATCACATAAGGAAACATTTCTATGAATTCCACCCATTTGGCATGTCTTTTGCTCAACTTGGTTTGTCCCTTCAAATGTTTATGGGATTCATGATCGGTGTGAATCACGAACTCCCTAGGCCATAGATAATGCTACCAATTGCGTAATGACCTAACCAAAGCAAAAAGTCCTTTGTCATAAGTGGAGTAATTCAAAGTAGCACCATTAAGCTTCTCACTAAAGTATGCTATTGGTCTACCCTCTTGTATTAAAACCGCTCCTATCCCCTCTCCCAATGCATCACATTCTATTTCAAACACTTAAGAGAAATTGGGTAAAGAAAGAATGGGGGCACATGCAAGTTTAGCCTTAAGCAATTGAAAAGCTTGTTCTTGTTCCATCTCCCACCTAAACTTAACTCTTAGCTTGAGTACCTCCATTAATGGGGCTGCAGTTGTACTAAATTGAGGAACAAACCTTCTATATAATGATGCCAACCCATGGAAACTCCTTACCTCACTTACACTTTTAGGAGAACGCCATTCTTTTATAGCTTTCATCTTCTCTTCATCAATATGTGCACCATTAGTTGAAACAATATATCCTAGAAATATTACTTTGTCTAAACAAAAGGAACATTTACTCAAATTGGCATACAAATGTTCTTTCCTAAGCACATCAAACACATATTTCAAATGATCAAGATGCTCATCCACATTTTTGCTATAGACTAAGATGTCATCAAAATATACCACAACAAATCTACCAATGCAATCCCTAAGAACATGGTTCATTAATCTCAAAAAAGTGCTAGGTGCATTAATGAGTCCAAAGGGCATAACAAGCCATTCATATAAGCCATGCTTAGTCTTAAATGTGGTTTTCCATTCATCACCTTCTTTCATTCTAATTTGATGATAGCCATTCTTTAAATCTATCTTTGAAAAACAAGCACTACCACTCAACTCATCCAACATATCGTCTAACCTAGGGATAGGGAAGCGATATTTTACCGTTATCTTGTTAATTGATCTACAATCAACACACATACACCATGAGCCTTCTTTTTTGTGCACCAACAAAATGGGAACCGCACATGGGCTCAAGCTCTCCCTTATGTATCCTCTAGCTGGAAGCTTTTCCACATACCTTTGTAACTCCTTTGTCTACTCCGGATTTGTTCTATAAGTCGCCTTGTTGGGAAGTGGAGAGCTAGGAATGAGATCAATTTGATGCTCAATTCCTCTCAAAGGTTGTAATTCAAGTGGCAACTCTTCTGGAAAAATTTCTTCATACTCTTGCAAAAGAGGGGAAACAAGACTAGAAGAAGAATTGTTAACATCATTAGCATTAGAGTTTAAAGAATGTTTGTACCTTAGAAGAATCAAAGGCTTGTAGCCCAAGAATGCACTCTTCACCTCTCTTTCTTCTGCAAAAAAGCTCACTTTCTTTTCACTTTTGTTTTCTTCCTCTCTCTTTTTCCACTCAATTCCTTTTGTTCTCCCTTTCTCTCAAGCTCTCTCCACTCTCTTTTGTCTTTCTCTTTTCTTTTTCCTCAAAATATTCTCTCATCTTTTCAAGCAATCTCTTTTGATCAAGGTAAGCTTCATGTGGTTTCAAGGAGTTCAAATGAACTCTCTTCCTTCAAATTCAAGAGTGTACTTGTTTTTGTGTCCATCAAATGTGACCTTCGTATAATATTGCCAAGGCCTTCCAAGAAGTAGGTGGGTAGCTTGCATAGGAACCACATAACAAAGGATTTCGTCACTATACTTCCCCATTGTGAAAGCTATCCTCACTTGTTTCCCAACCTTGACTTCCCCACTATCATTGAGCCATTGTAACCTATATAGTTTTAGATTATCAATACATGGAAGCTTCAAACTATATACCATATATTTACCAGCCACATTGACACAACTACCACTATCCACAATGAGACAACACAAATTTCCTTTGAACATGCGTCTAGAATGAAACAAATTTTCTCTTTGCAACTCATCCTCTTCCTTAACTTGAGCACTAAGGACTCCCCTAATCACTATGTTCAATTAACCCTCAAGAATTCCCTCATTCTCATTTTCTTCATCTTCCTTCCCATCACCAATATCAATCTCTCGCCCCTCTTCTTCCCCTTCACTGGCGGAGTCTACTACCCCCTTGTCCATATTGATAACTCTCTTATTGGGACATTGGTTAGCAAAGTGGTCATATCCTTGACATTTAAAGCATTTAACTTCTCTAGCTTTAAAAGGTGGAAGTTGAGTTTTACCTTTAGCCCCTTGAGGGGCCTTAGTTTCACCAAATTTTGGCTTAGGCGCCTCCTCCATGGTGGTAGTTTTGGTCACTCCTTGCTCCTTCTTAGGCCATGTGCTTGTATTCTTGGAAGATGATTGGCCATAATTTGATGTGCTATAGGTTTTCCCATAGGATGCCCTCCTATTCTTCACTTTTCGTTCAATCTTGATTGCTTTTTGAACCATTTCTTCCAAGTCTTCATATTGTTTCAATTCAAGATTCAAGCCATGAAGAAATCTTGCCATTGTTGCCTTCTCTTCCTCACTAGATTGCTTCTTATCATTGCAATTTCCATCCCTTTGTAGTATGCATCAACACCATTGGAGCCTTGGGTGAGTGTTCGAATCTTATGGTGAAGGTCCCTCTGGTAATGTCTAGGCACAAGCCCTCTTTATCATGTGTCGCTTCCTTTCTTCCCAAGTCTCAATTGATGTTGCATCTTGTCTTCGCCTAGCGATCACTAGGTGATCCCACCAAATGATGACATAATCTAAAAACGTAACAATTGCAAGCTTGATTTTCTTCTCTTCGGAGTAGTGATGACACTCAAATATGGATTCAACTCTTCTTTCCCAATCCAAGTGGGCATTGGGGTCATCTCCTCCATAGAAGGGTGGCACCGTTAGCTTGATGTTCCCTAAGTTTCTGTCGACTTCTTCTTCTCTTCTTGGCCTCCTTGGTCTATCATCAACATCGTACTCATTAAATTCTTCTTCATTGGCACTTTCATCTTCCTCATGTTGCTCATGGTAATTCCTTCATCTAGGTTGGGCTCTTTGGTGTTGTCCCCTTCCTCTTCCCCTTTGAGGCATTTGGTTTCTCATAAGAGGAATTGGAGGTTGGGCTTCCATGGTGTCCATTCTTTCTTCAAAGTGGTCCATCCTAGTGTTGACATCCCTTCTTAGTTCTCCCATGTTCGTGATCATGATCTCAATTCTCTCCAAGATAGTAGAGAGAACAACATTGTCTTCTGCCATGTTTGAAGCTTGTGAAGATGGTGAAGATCCTTGTATCATAATGGCCTTCAAGAACAATCAAAAAAATAGGAAAATTTGTCCTCACGTTTCTCTCGTGTATCGCTCTTTCAATTGGCTTTTTCTTTTCAGTCTATTTATCTCACTCCTAATGCCTTTTTCCACTCTAGTTCCTCTTTCTAGTTCTTACTGAACTCACAAGAGCAACTTGCAAATCACTAAGGAAAGAATACCAAAACAATCCACGCAAATCAATTAGTTGATCAATTGACGATCTTCAAATAAGAGTCAAGAAAGTAGAGTTTCAAAGAATTAAGGTCAACCAATTCAATACAAAAGAACAAACACTTAGAATTCAAGGAAATTTTCAAAGAGTCCTTTCATCAAACACCTAGAGGGCAATGAAAATGTGATGCAAATTGTCAATGAATTCAACAAACCCAATTCCTTTAATTTCAAATTGATAGATAATAGGCAACTTAAACATAGTAGGACTTCAACTTCAACCCAATCAATTTTCAATATGATTCAACAAGAAATCTCACAATTTTATTCAAATTTGGCACTTTCTTTCTTTCTTTTTGTGTAGATTTTTTTCTTTTTTTTTTTTTTGAATTTTCTAGAACAAGAACTCTTCCTTTCTTTTTCTGTTTTTTTGTAGATATAGATGAACAACTCAACAAACACAAAAGATCACAAGAAGATACTAGGATAGTTGTAAAGGGACAAAACACATATAAGACCACAGGATTTTCAAAGAAACAAATTATGATCTTAACACTTAACAACAAAGAAAGCAAGTAAGATAGTCAAACCTTCGATGATAGCCTAAGCTCTGATACCAAAAGATGATGTGATTTCCATGTAGGTTGAAGGTTAGCATTCACACAAACAAGAAACCAAATCAAAGTGTAACAAGCCGTAAAATTGTCTTACAAGAGGTCGAAGACCTGAATTAATTGAGAGAAAGCTGTGAAAAATCGAAACAAGATCGCATTGCGTGTGCAAGGGACAAGCTGTCCAGCGCCGGCTGAAAACTAGTGGAGAACCGAATGCTAGTCCGGATGCCTACTGGAGTGGTCCGGTGTTGGCATCAAGCACCGGATGAGGCACTATTCAAGGTCATATGGCCCCTATTTTTTTGGTCAGTTGGTTCTCCTTCGTGCTATCTCCGTGCCAGCTTTGTTTTGTCTTGTGTTATCTTCATTCCAAGCCTTCCTAGGCTCCCCAACTTCACATCTAAGGTCTCCAATGCCTTCTCCTTCATTTACAATCCTCCCATCATCATCTTCAAGGCCTTGAATCTCCCATAAATTGTATTCCTTTCTTGTATGTTCTTCACCAAGCCTTGTCTCCTTGAAGATGACTTCAAAATCAAGTAATTCTTCTTGGTTTTGTATGAATGTCACCAATGACCTCTTCATCCTTGATGCCCTTACTCTTGTGATCGGTACAGGACGCATTGTTGGGGCTTGATCTCCATTACAGTCAATCACGACATGGAAGATGTATGAGATGGATTGGAGCTTACCGGGGCGAAGGTCGTAGTCTGGTAAGACCTCTCCTGAGCTCATTTAGGAGATCAATGACCTGGGAGGTCCGTGGTAGCAAGTTGTTACCCACCTTTCCTCGTTGACTTCGTGAGTCTGACTTTCAGGTATTGAAGGTTGGGGCCTTGAGCCCATTTGCATTAACTTTGTTTGAATCGTATCTGTTTAAGTCAACTCGACCTAATATGCCCATTTCTCCCATCAATAATTAATATGTGAAAAACAAATTGCTAGTAAAAGCTGTTTTGAACGAGCAAAATTTTTAACATGCAAATTATATCAATAACGTAACTTATTACTTTTTAATTCAATTACTATTAACAAGAAACTTGTGGCGACTAAATATATGGCTTAACTAATCATGTGGTCATTGAACTCATCACTTTTTTTCAATTTGGCCATCAAACTATAAAACAAGTCAATTTAGCTATTATACTTCGTGTTTTTAAACAATTTAACTACTCCATGGTGGTCTAATTAAATAACAATTAGAAACGTAATTAATCTTCGTTAATAATCTCATATGGCTTCCCATGTCACTAAAATTTTCCTTATCAACTCAAGTAAATGTAAAATTTTACTCCATGTCATTCAAATTATGTGTTAATATATAAATGAATAAAAGAAGAAATTGACAAAATGACGAAGATTCTTTTAACCTACATGAAAATTTCTAGTGACATTGAAAGCACATGACATTTTCATTAAAAATTGATTACATTAGTGACTATTATTCAATTTGATCAAAAGACAGTGACTAAATTTTCTAAAAATGTAAAATATAATGGTTAAATTATTTAAACACGCAACGTATAATTGCTAAATTATCTGGTTTTATATTTGATGGTTAAACTGAGAAAAAAAAGTGACAAATTCAATGATCACATTATTATTTAAGCCCTAAATATATATTGCCAAAAAATTGTTAATTTATAATAAAAATGATAAAAGAATCAATGCTTTTTCAGTCAAGAGATACTCATGAATAGTGTTTCGCGAACAATAATTTTACTTCCATGGTCACTGTCATATTTTTTGTCACGACAAAGTTCATTTGTGGGAAAAACAAAATTATTAGGCACGAAAGAAATTTATATGACTAAAAAAGGTACTTTATAGTCACAACTTCAAAATTCATGGGGAAATTTTCTTGGCTAAAACCCTGATTTCTTATAGTGGAGTTAGACAAGAGGATCCTTATTCTCTGTCTCTATTCATTTTGGCGGCTAAAGTTCTTTCACAGGGTCTGAATAGAATGCTTTTAGAAGGGACTTTTCGTGATTATGTATCTGATATGAATGGCTATCCAATTTTCAATCTGAGCTTTGTATGTGATATTGTAATATTCACTAGGGGTTTGAAACTTAAACTGTCTAATTTAATGGAGTTTTTGAATTACTATCAATTATGTTTGGGACAACTCATAAATTTTAAGAAAAGCTCTCTATACTTACCGAAATCATCTATTGAAAGGAGGAAGGATATGTGACGTGGGCGGCCAGCGGCCATCGCAAGCTGGGGTTTGTTATGGTTGAAAGGCACAATTCAGACAGCTCAAGTTTTGGTTAATCCGTCAACAACCTAAGGGTTTCGAATCTTATCTTCTGTATTCAACAAAAAGGATTAAGAGATTCTTCTCCTATAATCAAACTTCAGTCGAAAGTAGCTCTAGGAAGAAGCGAAGGAATCCAAGCAAAACTTTTGAAAGAAAAAAATAGTGTTCTTCAAAAGTGTCGTGCAGTATAAGAAAACCAAAGCTTTAATGCCTATGGTTAACTAATTAAGAAATGCCCTACTAAACCTATCCAAAAACAAAACATAAAACATTGAGCAATTCCAAAAATAACTCAAAATAAGAATTTGGTATAAATGAGGGGAAAAAAAATTTATAAATAACTCCAATTGCCGTCGGATAACCTGCTCTTCAAGTTTTTTGCTTCAACCATTCAGACCAGTGTGGAGTGGATGTTGGAGATGGAACCGAGGGTTGCACCAAATGAACCTCCTGACCCGAAGCTTTGCCATCGTCCAACAGCTCTAGGTCAGGCTGCCCCTCTTGAAAGGAGCTTATCCTCAAGCTCGAGTTGCTTCTATGGAAGCGAGAAAGATGTTGCACATTGAACACATTGGCGATACTGTAGTCATCCCGTAACTCGAGTCTGTAAGCATTATGTCCCAACTTCTCCAGAATCTAACAAGGACAAATTTTCTATCCCTGAGCTTGTGGTACTCGCCTGTAGGAAATCGATCCATGGTAAATGAAACCCAAACCAAATCACCAACATCAAACTGAACAACTCGATGAGTCCAGTCAGCATGATCCTTGTATGGAGCATATGAACCCTCCATGTTAGCTTTAACTGTCGCATGAATAGACTTAAGATCAGCCAACCTTTCTTCAACCTTCTTAGGAACTGAACCCTCGGTAGGTACAACAAGATCAATAGGACTTCTCGGATTTCGCCCATATACAATCTGGAACAGTGAGAACTTTGCAGACCTATTCACTAAACATTTGATCTCAAATTCAATCTTGGGAACAATGGAATCCCAAGTACCGAAAGATTTAACTTGCGCCATCAGCATGTTACCCAAAGTTCTGTTCACAGTTTCAGTTTGTCCATCTGTTAACAGGTGGTAAGGACTACTAAACTTCAACTCTGTATAAAGCTTCTTCCACAGTTCAAGCCATAAATGGCTCATGAACTTAGTATCTCTGTAGGACACAATACTCTAAGGAAGGCCAAATCACCGAACAACCTCAATGAAGTACAAGTTGGCAATCTTGCTTGCATCCATGGTTATTTTACATGCCACAAACACAGTCATCTTACTATACCTATCAACTATCATTATGATACTATCACAACCTTGTTGAGTCCTTGGCAAACCCAACATGAGGTCCATAGATACATCATTCCATGGTTCAATCGGAATTGGAAGTGGAGTATAAAAACCTTGGTTACTGTTGCCTCCCTTCGAAACTTGGCAAATTCGGCGCCTCTTGACATGGTCTTGTGCACTCCTATCAATTCTAGGCCAACAGAACCTTTCCTTGATCAGCCCAACAGTTTTGTCTTTACCAAAGTGACCTTATGCATGCAATTCCTGCACAATCATCAATCTCAAGGATGTATCAGGGAAGCATAGACCATTACCTCGAAACAGGTATCCATCATGAAGTATATATCGAACTTACTCTGCTGCTCCACCTCAAGCACGATACTCCCGAAATCTGCATCATTGAGCAAATCATCTCAAACATTCTCAAACCCTATAGCTACGCCATTCATCACACTGAGCAATGGATGAATTCTACTCAAACCGTCGACCACTTTGTTCATTACTCCAAACTTATGCTTCAAAATGAAAATGAACTCCTGCAGCTAAGAAACCTACTTCGCATGTCTAGCATTAAGCTTGTCCTAGCATTGAATAAACTTCAAAGCTTGATAGTCAGAAAACAGCACAAACTCCCTCTGAATAAGGTAGTGCCTCCAATATTGTAGTGCCCTAACTATAGCGTAGAATTCTGTGTCATAGACTGAGTAGTTGAGTTTCGGACCACCCAACTTTTCTCCAAAATGTGCAACTGATCTGCCTTCCTGGCTCAAGACAACACCAATTCCCACCTTCGATGCTTCACAATCCACCTCAAAGACCTTCTCAAAGTTAGGTAATGCCAGGACCGGAGCACTCGTCAACTGATCCTTGATCACTTTGAATGCCTATTGTGCCTCTTCCGTCCATACAAATTCCTTGGCATTGTAAACGTCAGTCAATGGAGCCATAAGTTCACTGAACCTCTTGATAAACTGTCAATAAAAACTAGAGAAGCCATGGAATGATAGGACTTCTGCGACGCTCCTCGAAACAGGCCAATCTCGAACAGCTATAACTTTGGCTTCGTCAGGTAAGATACCATCTACCGAAACCACGTACCCCAGAAAAACAAGGATGTCCGTCATCCAGGTGCACTTCTTACAATTTGCATATAGACTATGCTCATGTGATGCTGACAGAATCAATCGAAGGTGCTACAGATGATCTTCCTCAGTTCATTTGTAAACCAAGATGTCATCAAAGCAAACCATAGCAAACTCATACAAGTAAGGTCTGTGTACCTTGTTTATCACTCTCATAAACGTGCTCGGTGCTTTGGATAGTCCGAATGGCATGATGGCCCTTTCGAACAGCTCTTCCTTGGTCTTGAAAGTAGTCTTCCACTCATCCCCTAGTTTGATCCGAATTTGGTGATAGCCATTCTTCGAATCAATTTTTGAGAAAAAAATAGCTCCACTCAGTTGATCCAGCATGTCATCCAACCTGGGAATGGGAAACCTATACTTCACCGTGATTTGATTGATGGCCCTACGATCGACACACATTCACCAACTACCATCTTTCTTTGTTACCAACAAGGCTGGCATGGCACATGGGCTGATACTTTCAGGATATAACCCCTTTCCAGCAACTCTATGACTTGACCCTTCAACTTTTAATGTTGTAGAGGAGATGACATGTAATACGGTTTGTTTGGAAGGACCGAACCCAGCATCAGGTCAATCTGATGCTGAATATTGCGCATAGGTGGTAACCCGAATGGCAAATTTTTCGGAAGCATATTGGTGAACTCCTGAAAAACTCCTTTCACTTTCTTTGGCACTTCCGAATCTGTTTTAGACCTATCCGTAGCAATAATTGTCGTGGACAGCAATGCGACACACATCTCGGCACCATCCATCTCAGCTTCAAACTCCTTCCTTGGAAGATAAATTACCGTCTTCCAGCCTTCTACAAAATGTTCCCTTATAAGCTGCAGTACTCCTTTCTTCAGCCCTTTATTGATTGTGTAACAATATGTGTAACCATCATAAGTAACTTGGTTATCATACTGCCAAGGTCTTCCCAACGAAAAATGTGTAGCGTCTATAGGAACAATAGATAGTAGTCGAATATTGGGTCTCGAAAAAGAACTCAACCCAACACCTTTGCATCACACTAACATCCGTCTCCTGGTTCAACCATCCCAACTTACACGGCTCGGGATGCGATTCAGTTTGAAGTGTAATTTCTATACCGCCTCTTGCGAGATCATGTTCTCCCTGCTACCCGTATCAATAATCACCTTGCAAGCCCTGTTTCCTATAGTACACCGGGTAGTGAATATGTCCTTTGTTTCCAATCCTCATTTTCCTTAGGAGCAAGGCAAACCCTCTTTAACACCAAACCCTCTTCCCTAACATCCTTGGGAGCAAACACACAATCATCAACATCACCCTCCAATTCAGGCTCAAGATAATAGTCATCGGCGCATTCAGCACTATCATGTATCAACAGTTGAGACCGACCCGTGGATACTCATTTGCATAATGGCCCTTTTGCTAACATCTCTAACAAGTAATATTAAACTACCTGTCCCTTGGTTAGACAGTCCAGCATAACAGCTTTGTGATGATGGTGCCGATTAGCTTCCCAACTGAGCTGAAGTCGGGCTACTGGTTGGTGCAAACCATGGTGGAGGTGAAGAAGGAGGACCTCACCCAAATGATACACTTCTTCCACCGATGCGAGCCACACCTTTCTCTACTACTTTCACCTTCGTCTACACATCAGTAACTGTGCCACAAGAATGCACTAGCAATAGGTCTTGAATGGTGGGTTCGAGACCATGCAGGTATCGGGCTACTAATTGCTCCTAGGTCTCCCAAAGCTGATTTCTCGCCACCACCCAATAAAACTGCAGGGTATATTCTTCCATACTTTGAGAACCTTGTGTTAAACTTTGTAAATTCTAAAACAAAGTCTGTCAATAGTTATAAGGTAGGGATTCCTTTCGCTTCTCTCTTTTCAATTCACCCCAATCATCCAAAACAGGAAGTCCGTCCAAGTACCGTTAGTAGCGGAAAGATTGCCACCATGCTGCTGCCTGGTCTTTGAATCGAATAGCAATCAATGAAACTTTCTTGTCGCCGTGTAAATCTTTCAACGAAAACATCTCATTCATCGAGCTCAACCAATCTAGGAACTCCTTGGGTGCAAAACTTCCAAAAAATTCAGGGATCTCTAGTTTGAACCTCATGTCCTACCGTGGGTTTTGAGGTTCACGTTCTTGGTCTCTCGGATGGTAGTATCAACCTCTTGCACCCCTCGAGAAAACCTTCTACGGTGGCTTTCCTAGAGGCAGTTTGTGGTCTTCCTTAGTCCTCACCACCAACAGCTTTCCCACCTTGTCTTCCAATGGGTTTTGATCAAATCGATGGTCGATGGACCGCCAGCTGTTGCACCAAGTGTTGCAGCTATCTATCTTGGCTTTCTCGTTCCAGCTGCAGCTCTTCCCTTTCTTGACTCAACTCCGCTCTGTCTTGTTCCATTGCTTCTACTAGGGCAACTAAATTTTGTTCAAGGTTACCTCCTGACATCGTGGATCTCAGCTCTGATACCAATTGACGTAGGCGGCCGTAGTGAGCTATGGTTTGTTATGGTTGAAGGGCACAATTCATACAGCTCAAGTTTTGGTTAATCCATCAACAACCTGAGGGTTACAAATCTTATCTTCTGTATTCAGCAAAAAGGATTAAGAGATGAGATTAAGAGATTCTTCTCCTATAATAAACTTCAGTCAAAAGTAGGAAGAAGCAAAGGAAACCAAGAAAAATTTTGAAAGAAAAAAATTATGTTCTTCAAAAGTGTCGTGCAGTACAAGAAAACCAAAGCTTAATTGTTAACTAATTAAGAAAATTCCTAAATTTCCCTGCTAAGCCTATCCGAAAATAAAACATAAAACAAGGAGCAATTCTAAAAATAACTCAAAATAAGAATTCGGTATAAATGAGAGGGGAAAAATAATTTATAAATAACTCCAATTGCCATCAGACAACTTGCTCTTCAAGTTTTCTGCTTCAATCGTATAGACCGGCGTGGAGTGGATGTTGGAGGTGGAACCGAGGGTTGCACCAATTGAACCACCTGACCCGAAGCTTTGCCATCGTCCACTAACTCTACATTAATATGATAAAGAAATTGACTGGTTACTCCATTAAGAAAATGCCTATTATATATTTGGGATGTTATATTTTTGTGGGAAGATCTAAGATTATTTATTATCAGAACATAATTGATAAAATAACCTCTAGAATTGAAGGATGGCAGAAGAGGTTTCTTACAATTGGTGATAGAGTGATTTTAATAATACATGTGCTCTCATTTGCAATTATGCATATATTGGATGCTTGTAACCCTCCTTTACAAGTTATCAAGCAAGTGGAACATAGCTTTGTTAATTTTTTTGAACAAGGAAAAGAAATCTGTCTTATAAACAGTGGTATGGCTTGTACGATCTTGAGACATTCAAATTTTTTTCTGATTTGACTATGAAGGTCTCAAATGTTCAAACTATTTCGGGTAGTACACAAATTATTTATGGTTTCAAAAGGACACATATTTTGCTGCCTGGTGCCACGAAATTAAGCATTAAGGATGCTCTATTCTAGACTAAGTCCAATCGAAATTTGCTAAGTTTTAAGGATATTTGTGCAAATAGATATCATATTGAAACAACGGATGACAAAGGTATTGAGTATCTTTGAATTACAATTTCCAAGTTGGGAACAAAGCAAATAGTCGAGAAAATATCATGTTTATCCTTTGAATTGTACTATACCCAAGTAGAAACGATCGAAGCACACAATCTAGTTGGATCGAATCTTACTAATGAATTTTTGGTGTGGCATGATCATCTGGGTCATCTAGGCTCTAGTATGATTCGCCATATTCTTGAAAATACATTTGACCACTCATTGAAAAATAAGAAGGTTTTTCAATCTAGCAAGTTCATTTTTGTTGCATGTTCAAAAGGCAAACTTATAACGAGACCCTCAACTTCTAAAGTTGATGTTGAATCTCTAGTAATTCTAGAGAGAATACAAGGTGATATTTATGGACCGATTGATCGACCTTTTAAATATTTTATGGTCCTTATTGATGTCTCTATAAGATGGTCGCATGTTTGCTTGCTCTCAATAAGGAATTTAGCATTTCCACGACTATTAGCACAAATAATAAAACTAAAAGCATATTTCCCATACCATAATATCAAGAGTATACGTCTTGATAATGACGGAGAGTTTACATCAAAAAAATTTGATGAGTATTGTCAATCAATTAGAAAAAAGGTAGAACATCCTATGCCTTATGTTCATACCCAAAATGGTCGTGTTGAATCATTCATTAAAAGAATTCAATTGATTGCACGACCTTTACTTTTAAGAAGTAAATTTCCATCTTTGACTTGCGGACATGCCATCTTCTTACATACAGCTACATTAGTAAGAATTTGGCCAACAAGTTATTACTCTATTTCCCTTATGCAATTGGTTCAAGGAAAGGAACCAAATATTTCCCATCTTTGCACATTTGGATGTGTAGTTTATGTACCGATTGCTCCACCACAACAGACTAAAATGAGTGCACAAATGAGATTAGGAATATTTGTAAGTTATGAGTCTCTGTCAATAATTAAATATCATGAGCCTATGATAGGAGACCAATTCACTACTCGGTTGTCATTTTGACGAGGTAGTACTCTCAACATTAGGTGGAGAATTGAAAAAGCAGCACGGAAACTAAATTCATGAGATCAGTTGGAGCATTCCCTCCTTGGCTCACTTTAATCCTCATATTAATCAAATAGAATATAAGGTTCAGAAAATAATTCACATGCAAGATCTCACTAATCGTCTACCAGATGCACTTACTCATCTCAAGCGAGTAACAAATATTCCGGTTGATAATGCTCCCATTAATTGATGTCCCTTAAGGATGAGCAGGTGAATTTTGCCTGAAACTTGGCAAGCCCATTGGTGTTAAAGATAAGAACCCTCGAAAAAGAAAAGAAGCATATATTACTCCATCTAATTTAGAAGGAGTTTGGGGTATATCACTTCTCGAAAAAGCTCCAAGCATAGTTCATATTAAAAATGATAATTAGGTACTTGAAAATGTTGTGAATGAGCACAACGACATTGTGAATAAACACAATGAGAATGGAGAGATCTCTATGAACTAAGTCTTGACAGGAAAAAGATTTGACCGATAGAAAATACGTGTCGATACAGATTTTACCAATACTATTGCGCATAATATGATATATGATGATGAGGATTTAGAGCCTACATCGATTGAAGGCCTGTAGGTTGAGGGATGATTGGCTTAAGTGGAAAGAAGAAATTAATGTTGAGTTAAGCTTGTTAGAAAAATGAAAGTTTTTGGACAAGTGATCCAAACACCAGTTGACGTAACCCCTGTTGGGTTTAAATGGGTATTTGTGTGAAATAGAAATGAACAAAACAAAGTTGTTAGTGGCCCAACTGGTCACACAAGGTTTTACCCCTGGAATTGATTTTGAGGAGACATATTCTCCTGTGGTGGATGCAATCACTTTTCGTTATTTGATTAGTTTGGCTACACGAGAAGGACTTGATACGATAGATGTCGTTAAAGCCTATTTGTATGGATCCATGGAACACGAGATCTATATGAAAATCCCTGAGGGATTTAAATTGCCAGAGACAATTAGATCGAATTCTCATGATAGATATATTTAGTTAAATTGAATCGGCCTTTATGGACTAAAACAGTTTAGGCGAATATGGTATCAACGCCTTGGTAAATGCCTATTGAACCAGGGTTATAATAACAATTCTGTTTGCAATTTTCATTAAAAAGAAAGGCACAGAATTTGTGATCATTGTTGTTTATGTGGATGATATAAGCCTCATAATAACTCCAGATGAATTATCTAAGGCCATGATAGGCATAAAAAGTGAGTTTGAAATGAAAGTACTTGGAAGGACCAAATTTTTTCACGGTCTTCAACTCATATATACTTCAAAAGAAGCACTCGTCCATCAATCTCGTTATATTGAAAAGATCCTTAAGAAGTTTTATATAGACAAGACTCATTCATTGAGTATACTAGTGGCGGTGAGGTCTCTAGATATAAAGAAGGATCCACTTCATCCTTGTGAAATGATGATGAGATGTTTGGCCTTGAAATGCCTTATGTTAGTGCTATTGGTGCACTACCATATTTGGCTAACAACATTAGACCAGATATAGCTTTTGTTGTGTATCTTCTAACAAGATTTAGCTCAACCCTTCTAGAAGGCTTTGGAGTATTAAACATCTCTTCCATTATTTTCGAGTGATGATGGATATGGGATTGTTCTACTCAAAAGATGATAAATCGAAATTGGTTGGTTATGCTGATGCTGGATATTTATCAGATCCATATAAAGCTCATTCCCAAACTAGCTATATGTTTCCTATTGTGGGGATTGCAATCAATGTTTTGTGGACCGGACCGGCCGGTCCAACCGGTCAAATCGGGAACCGGCCAGTTGACCGGTCCGGTTCAAGAGAAAAAACCGTTTTTGTAAAAAACTGGTGATATTTTATCAAACCGGTGAGAACCGGTCGGTTTTTATTTTAAAAACTTTTGGGACTAAATTAATAAAATTAAAAACTTAATACACTTAATTGAAAA
>JAOXNR010049459.1:0-18128 GCA_028571225.1 Parsonsia alboflavescens | reverse complement strand
AACATCCATAAAACCCATTTTTCAAATTCTTAATCCAACCCTCTACCTAACAACAAAGATTAAAGGTAATATCTTTCATACATGCTCCGAACAAACAAAATAAAAAAATCGGTGGTATAAATGTTGTATGTGGGAAAGAAAATTGATGTAACTAGCCTCCAATGAAGAACCATATCTTATCGAGCCACGCACCATCCAAAATGACCTTCTATGTCGGATCATGTCGAAACCGAAAGGTATGCTAGGTGGGATCCATGAGTGTTTTTTTAATCAGAGAATTCTTTATTTAAGTGTGGAATATAACACAATAAGTGTTTCTCTGAAACCATGGAGACTGTCACGGGTCCATGTTTCCTTTGTGCACATGTACAAATAGATCCATCTTTGCTCTGAGTTCATCCACTGCATCATTGGTATTCTTACCGATCAAGCTTGTCAAAGAAGCCCCTCTTTATTTTGCAAGCCTACTTTTCCTTTTAGCATCAGAGGTGCAAGTCTCAAGATAGACGTTCTCTACAAATTTCGATTTACCAGGCACAAAAAAATTATATAACTCATTAGTATTGGAATAGGATGTCCAAGATGGGATTATCTTCTGGCCTGTCTGAACCTTTGGCAAACTCTTCTTCAGTAGACTATTTTGGTAGCTCAGTGTGTGAATCTCGTCTACGATCAGATGCCACACATCCAAAGGAAACCTTGGGATGCCTGACATTCTGATCCTAGATGACTGTCACACACTACGTAACTAGAACAGCCTACCGAGATAACAGTTTGCCAAAGGTTTGGACAGGCTGCAAGATAATCCCATCTTGGATATTCTATTTCGATACTGATGAGTTATATAATATTTATTGCCTGATAAATCCGAATTTGCCGAGAATGTCTATGTCGAGACTTGCACGTTTGATGCCAAAAGGAAAAGCAGTCTTGCAAAATAAATAATGGCTTCCTTGACAAGATTGATCGGTAAAAATACCAATAATGCAGTAGAGCACCGATGGATCCATTTGTGCACGTGTACAAAGGAAACATGGACCTGTGATAGTTGGGTACTGAAGCACACTCTTTGTGTCCTTTTACTATAGTGCCCCATGAGTACTTAACATGTACATTAAGTGTCTTCCCGGAAGGCACAAGGCTAATTAGTAAAAATCTTTATCGAGGGTCAAAGATCGAATAGAGACTTTGCAAACTTCAAAACATAATAATAAAAAAATTTTCAACGAAGGTCGAGATAATCCCACTAAGGGTCAGTATTATGGACTTTTTAGCATCTGAAGGTCGAAGAAAGACTTGGCCAACTTTCAACTTTGCAAGTCTTCCTTCGCCCTTCGAATGATGAACTCGACCTTCAGCCCATAATAATGACCTTCAGTAGATCCTCCCGATTTTCAGTGGGATAATCTCGACCTTCCACCAATTCAACCCAGAAATTCTAATTCCCCAAACTAAAAGTCTCAACATCCTTTTGCATACAAAGTCTCAACATTTCATAAATCATAAGAAAATTTGAAAAAAAAAACATCCTAAAAAAATACAAAAAAAACACAAGCAAACTGTTCGTGTTCAATTGTAAAAAAAAAAAACTCAGTTCAATGCACATCGTAGCAATCTCATAAATTTATAATTAACTCTCTCACTTCAAAAACAGAGAAATTAAACGATCATTGAAGGGGAACAAACAAAGAAATTAAACATAGAAAAAAAAAAAAACCAACCTTCAAGTGCTTACATCAATCTTCGACAGAAAAGATCGACCTTCGGATGCATATACCGACCTTCCACCATTTCAAACTGCCAAAAATCCTTTTCCCCATTTCCAAACTCAGATCTCATCTCTCAGTTGTTTATGTAGCTATTTTGCTGCAGAGACATGTCATTGTCATTGTCACTGTCAAACCTTATGGACTTTCTTCTAGCGGTCACAGAATTATAATATTTTTGACTTGTAATTATCTGAATATTCGCTTTTGCCTTCCATGACTTATACTTTATTTCATGTTAGTTAATCATCACTTGTAGTTTTTTTTTATATTATTTTTTATTGCACAATATAAATAAAACAAGTAATATTATTTCATTTACATAATTTAAACGTTGTTCAAAATAAGAAAGAACTAATACAAATACGAACTAACAAGGGTTTCAGTTACTGAAAATTTGATTAAAAAAAAAAAATTCATACAGTTAAACTCACTTTTCTGAGACACTAATTACCACCTCTAGGATGTTTTTATAATCAGATAATTCTTTATTTTGAGTGTGGAATATAACACAATAATTGTTTCTCTAGCACCATGAAGACTGTCACGGGTCCATGTTTCCTACGTGCACGTCCGGGTCTCAGGAGAGAGGTGTCTTTGCCAAGATCAGATTTACAAGGCAAACTCGTCCTTAGTAAATTTGAATTTGGCAAGAACACCTAACTCAATACTTGGTCAATGCACAAAGGAAACATGGACCCGTGACAATCAAGTCTTGAAATACACTCTGTGTCATTTTCTGTAGTGCCCCATGAATACTTAGCATGTATATTAAGTGTGCTCCCGAAAGGCACAACGCCAATTTAAAAAAAAAACTTTATTATTATATTTATTTTATAGATTGAAATATAAAAGATGATATAATTTATTCTCAAATTAATACTATATTCATAACAAATTAATTAATTTAGTAGAAATAGACTACTAGTACCAAAGTAATGAGGTCACAAAAGAGAAAGGAAAAAAAAAACCAAAAAAGAAAAAATGAAGCGGAGTAGTAGTGATAGTAGCATAGTTAGTACTATGAGTAGTGGTACTATCCACTCTGCTAGTCGATGTAATAGTACATTGTCAGGTAATCAATGATGTCATAACTTACAAAAAGTAAAAGCTTTTATTTAATTTAAATTATTATAATAATATAATATTATCTCAAGTAAAAAAATAATAATATTTATCACTGAAGGTTGGAAGGATTGTGTGGAATTTCAGGAGGTTATACTGAAGGTCGATTTTAACAGTCAAAGGTCGAATAAATACTTGGCAAATTTCAAAATATAATAATAAAAAAATTTCACCGAAGGTCGAGATAATTCCACTGAGAGTCGTTATTATGGTCTGAACGTCGAAGAAAGACTTGGCCAACTTTCAACTTTGCAAGTTTTCCTTCGACTTTCGAATGATAAACCAACCTTCAAACCATAATAACGACCTTCAGTGGGGTCATCCCGACCTTCCATCAAGTCAACACAGAAATTCTAATTCCCCAAACCAAAAGTCTCAACATCGTTTTGCATACAAAGTCTCAACATTTCATAAATCATAAGAACATCTGTCAAAAAAACCTTAAAAAATACAAAAAAACACAAGCAAACTGTTCTTGTTCAATTGAAGAAAAAAAAACTCAGTTCAATGCACACTGCAGCAATCTCATAAATTTCTAATTAACACTATCCCTTCAAAAGAAAAGAAATTAAACTATCATTGAAGGGGGAAAAACAAAGAAATTAAACAAGGGGAAAAAGAAAAAAAAAAAACACCTTACCTATGCATTGTCGGACACGATGACTGTGGAGTTGAAGAAGACAGGAACTAAACTTGTTCTCCGGCTCCGGCAATAGGTTTAGCTTGAATCTCCTTCACCTGGTCGAGAAGGGAGAAAGCCCGGACTCTTTGAGGCGAGGGTGAGCTAGACTAATGGCATGAGACCTTCAAGGAAATATACATGGCCAGGATTCTAAGACCCAAAGAAAAGGAAGATGATGGTAGAGTTGGCAGTGCTGAGTTTTGGTTTGTTTGAGGGATGGATAGCAACATAGAAAATAAATAAGGAACTTGACCGTTCGACTGCCACCGCTCTTCAAGGAATCAGTCATGCCTTTTCAACTGCTCAACCATGCATGCGTTGGTGTTTTTTCAACTGGCCAAGTAGTTGTATTGACCTTTGGAGGATAATACCGACTTTGAAGTTGTAGGCTTAAGGTTAGTATTATCCTCTGAAGGTCGAAGAAAGAAATAAATAGGTGAAATTGCCCAAGTCCTTACATCGACCTTTGGATGATAATACCGACCTTCGAAATTGTATGCCTTAGGTTGGTATAATTATTCGAATGTCGGTATTATCCTCTGAAGGTCGAAGAAAGACTTTTAATAGGTGAAATTGGCTAAGTCCTTGCATCAACCTTTGGATAATAATAACGACCTTAGGATCATTATACCAACCTTATGCATACAATTTCGACCTTCCACCGTTTCAAATTGACAAAGCTTTTTTCCCTCCTTCGAACTCAGATCTCATCTCCCCAGTTGTTTATGTTACTTGAACTTTTTTCCATATTATTCATTCATCGCCTGTAGTTTTTTTCATATTATTTTTAATTATACAATGTAACCAAAACAAGTAATATTATTTACATAATTTACATGTATCCAAAAAAATACAAACATGATATAATAAAAAAAAATCACTGGGATTGTATGTTGCTGTACTCCAGCGTGATCAGTATCATCTTGTTCCTGATGCGTTGGGGTGTATTTGGAATATCCTCAAGTGATGACATCGTCTTCCCAATAGACCCTTTTAGTAGCTGCATCAGGTAATGTGCAATGTATGTAGCACAGCTAGTCGAATCAGGCTGACTCGGGAGGGCTTTAATGCCCAAAAACTCATATACGAAATTGGGGGATGGAGCAGTAACTCCCATTTCGGAATAATAGTTGACCTGTGCCAAAAGGGAAGGCAACATCCTACAAACCGAATCCATCAACTCTATCCTCCGTGCCTTCACCACTTTATCCCGTGCTGGCCTCGGATTATATAGAGTGACCTTCGCCTTTTCCAATGAAATCCGTAGGAGTACCCAGTGACCCTTGTAGCAACATGGCATCAAGACCTACAAATACATCAGGAAATATTAAATTATTTTAAAATGAAATGTAACTTTTTTTTAAAAAATAGTAAATATGTTTATTACCTCATCGCCCCACCACCAGGTGACCTCATCGTCATCTCCGATTAACTTCATCCAGCCAATGGAACCGTCATCGAACTTGTGGGTCTCAAGCTTCCCTCGACCGAATATAGAAATGAAAGCGGAATGAAGCATACTCTGCAAATTGAGCAATATTTAAACGATATGATATGAACAAAATAGTTTATACATTTGATAAAAATTAAACAAAATACTTATGTAGAGATAAGGTGGGACAATTGTGAACCTCTCCGCCATAGGGTAGGCAACTGGATGGCATGTAGCTGCCCGTTGGAGCCCTCTGATGAACTGATCGACATCAGGGTCCTCCAATTCTTGAGTGCAATCTCGAACGACCCTCAAAAAGTTCCTGTCAAAGGATTGGAATCCCCCGGTCGAGCGGCTGCTACAAAAAAAAAATCACAAATGTTTGGAAATATTAATAATTATTCTCACATACTAAAAACGACACAGTAACTTAATTATGAAGAGAAAACTAAATTGTATTAACGGAATGCATCTAAATACTTCATCGATTCCCCAGAAGAGTAGAAACTATCCAAGCGGCTCCGAGTGTGGGGACTGTCCACTCCAAGAAACACAGAGCCCTTCCCTGGCACCCTTGCCGGAACTGCCTCTCTCCCTTTATTTGTTCTGGACTTCTTTTTTAGACCCCCAAACTCTATATGATGAGAGGGGTTTGTGAATGGAGACATAATGCTTGAACATGACATTTAAATTTGAAATTAAAAAATAAAACTAATTAACTTGTCTAATTGTGTCATGTCTAACTTGAACAACAGCGTCGGATATAACATTCCTAGATGGAGCAGGTGTACCCTCCCTCTCAATGGCATCCCCATCCACCTGCTATTTAAAATAAACTATCTAACAATGAAAATCAGAACACATATGAAATATTCAAAAACACTTAAATGTTTAAACTAACCTGGACAGTCATTCGGCAATCGACTGGAGTAGGAGGATCAGCCACTTGCCTCTCACAGACGTCCCCCTCCGGTTGTTATTTAAAGTAAATTAACTAACTATATAAATTTGTTTAAGTATGAAATAATAAAAAACACGGAAATGTATTTAACTAACTTGGTCAGTCGTCCAAACCTCGACTGGAGTAAGAGGATCTGCCACCTCCCTTTCATGGACATCCTCCTCCGACTGTTATTTAAAATAAATTAACTAACGATGTAAATCAGTTTGAGTATAAAATAATAAAAAGCACAGAAATGTATCTTAATTAATCTGATCAGTCGTCCGGATGTCGACTGGAGTAGGAGGATCTGCCACCTCCCTCTCGTGGACATCCTCATCTAGCTGTTATGTAAAATAAATTAACTAACTACGTAAATCAGTTTAAGTATGAAATAATCAAAAACACGAAAATGTATTTTAACTAACTTGGTCAGTCGTCCGGACCTCGAATGGAGCAGGTGGGATTGCATCAAGCCCAAGACCAATCCACTGCTCCTGCTAGTTTTAAGGAAAATAAATATAATTAATTTCAATGCCAATAGCTAATTAATTCAAATTGCACAACACATACTAACCTGATGTAAATGAGGAGTTCTCTGACCATCCGGCTGCCCCCTGCTTTAACAATGCTCTAGCGCATCCAGTCGCTAAAGAATAGTAGTGTGCTAAGCTAGGGCAGCGTGCTCCTATTGCTCTAACTGACCACTCACCCACTGATGCAATTCCACAAAGAAGGCATCGACATGCTTGCTAATTTGGGCATTGATATGCTCCTCAACCTCTTCCAATAGAGTCCTGAGGTGGGCCTTCATGTCGTCACTAGTAGGAGTAGGACGACAAGGAGTCTCAACGCTCTTGGGACGTGCTATAATTTTAAACATAAATTATAATAAACATACATATTGAATTGAATATTTAATTTGAACAATCATGAAGAGATACATACCTGGTGGCAGTCCTCATCCGCTCAATGACCCTCGGATCTCACAGGGGATGGACGTCACTCCCCGGCATGCTCCTCCTCGTCCTCCACGTCCCTTGGGATCACGGCTTCCCCAACTCTCGAGGCAGGTGACTAAAAATAAAACAGATATAAAACATTAGACAAGATAAATCATCTCTATTTAATTTACAATTTACTAATTCAACTATGATTAGACCAACCTCTATAATCGCATAGGGGGTGGCTATTGTCGGAAGACCTGCCAGAATGAGCTAGGCTTCGAAGCCCCCCAACAAACAGGTGGAATATACAGGAGGTCGCCAAAATCAGTCTAATAAGGCATATGCTGCTCTTGCTAATCTGCCTCGATGTATGGTGATGAAGCAGATGCCTGTAAACATAGTACTTTAATTTAATGAACATCTGATTTTTTAAAATTTAATTAAAAAAAAACACAACTGGAAAGGTTGATTACTTACCCTAGCTAATATATGATGCCACTGTACTTTGGAACTGGAGTAAATTGGCCTCTGGAAAAGAAGGCACCTCGGGTGCTGTGTAGCGCCAGGTCTAGAAGCTCGGACAGGAGAATCATAGCACAAATACTGTCGTAGGACAGGGAAGTGGGCATACATCCATCACTGAATTGAAAGAAAACACCATCAATAATGACCTAAAGATGAATATAAATCATAATAATTCACAAAAAAATGGTAAATTTGAAGTCATACCAGTATCACCCAGACATTACCGTATAAATGCCTCTTCGTCGCCCTAGACTCGTCAGCAATGGCGTGCTGGAATTCATACTATGTCATGCTCCATCCCATGGTGCCCTAGGGAAATACCTCAGCTGCTGGCAAATCCTCGAGGATGGCACACATGTAATACGCAATGACTGCTGAAGACTCGTGTGTCAATAGCCAATATATGACGATGATGCCATAAGCAAGCCTGAGGACATCATCTTGCTCCAGCAATTAAACATCCATTGCGCTAAAAATGGCAAGGGCCTGTGTCGAGATTAGTAGAATGGGCCCCAATAACCTATCATGTGCGAAGTGCGTCGATAACTGCCGCCCTATAATCCCCTCATCCACCGGGCCAATTCGAAGTCTGGTGATCAGGGCATACTCCTGAGGCTCTAATCAATGTAGTCTACCTCTGATGTGGAACCACATCTCATCGGGGCGAGCATCAAGGAAGTCAATCTCCTGTCTAAGCACATAAGCTGCAACACGATTGTAAAAACGTCCGACATATCGCGATAGCTCCAACATATGTCTGAATAGACCCCTCCTGAATCACTCCTCTACCCCATGGTGCCTGACCAAGTCAACTACCTCTACTATCCACGAATACTTGCAATGGCAACTTATAGTCTTATCGGTAGGCATAACACGACTATGCTTAAAAAACCATCTCCGACTTACAGGCTCCATATCTTAGCAAACATAAAAAATTAAATGAAAATTTCACTAGATTGACAAGCATATTAAACTAAGTTTTATTTATTTTTAGGTACAATAAATAAAATAAACTCCAAAACATTTGTCATCACATGCAAATATTATTTAAATCATAAAACATATTATTTTATAGAAAAACCTATAATAATATATAATTTTTGATGGATTTTGTTTATGATTGAGGACATGTTGAGACTTTGGATGCAAAATGGTTAATAAACAGTTGGAGAGGTTTGGAATGGGTTTGGGTTAGAATTTCTGTGTTGAATTGGTGGAAGGTCGGGATAATCCCATAGAAGGTCAAGATAATCCCACCGAAGGTCGGGAGGATCTATTGAAGGTTGGAGAAAGACTTGGCCAACTTTGAACTTTCTCAAGTATTCCTTCGACCTTCAATAGATAATCCCGACTTTCTGTGGGATTACCTCGACCTTCCACCATTCAACCCAAAAATTCTAACCTAAACCCATTCCAAACCTCCCCAACTGTTTATTAACCATTTTGCATCCAAAGTCTCAACATTTACTCAATCATAAACAAAATCCATCAAAAAGAAGCTAAAAAAATCAAAATAAATGAAGCATTGAGTTCAACTTAAAAAAAAAAATAGTTCAAGTCACACCACAACAATCTCATAAATTTCTAATTAACACTATCACTTCAAAAGTAAAGAAATTAAACGATCATTGAAGGGGAAAACACGAAGAAATTAAATGATGCAAAAAAAAAAAAAAAAGGAAGACAACTTACCTATGGTCGATGTCGAAAGGCATAGGTGACGGTGCAGTTGAAGAAGATGACTTGCTACCTTGTTACCTCGGTCCCAGCAATGGCAACGGCCAAGAATTTTTTAAATTCTGAGTTTTTTGTTTGTTTGAGGGACTAGCTGCACCTTGGCGTATAGAAGGAAGAAAATGTACCGTTCGGATTCCATGGGGGCATGGGTATCTTTTACATTGGTCAACCCTTTCAATTTGGATCCATACCAATTTGGGTACCCAATAAAAATAAATTATCCAATTGGGCATTATTAAAATGATTTGAGAAATTGGGTATTTTTGGAAATTTTCTCAAGAAAAGGAAAATTAAAAGAGAAGAAAAACAATTGTAGATAACTATAGAAAAAGCGCTTCTGTATTTCTTGAGAAAACCATATATGATCGGCTAAGGGTACAGAGGCATCACTTGTGTGCAGATTCAACCGTCCTTGGTAACCAAGATAGTAAGTACAAAAATAGGACATCACACAAGGACTCTGGGCTGCCACTCATTTTCCTATTTGAAGATGGGCCAACATTATTTTTCTTGGTCTGTAGATCCTCGTGAGCTTTCAAGCTTTGAATCTCAAGGCTTTTATCTTTGGCATGCCCCCTCAAACTAGAGGGAGAAGGAATCACTCCCATTTTGACAACTAGTCTGTGAAGCTGAGAAGAGGACATTGGTTTAGTCAAACAATCAGCAACCTAATCATGAGAGAATGTAGCAGACTTGCAGATTCTTGTCAAGAACCAAATCACGAACGAACAAAATGAACATCAATTTCAATATGTTTGGTTAGAGCGTGGAAGACCGGACCGGAGGCTAAGACTGTTGCACTTAGGCTATCAAACCAAATAACAGGAACTTTAGGAAGAGAAAAAGAAGCTCAACATGTAGATTCTCTGTACAAAGAATTTCTGCTACAAGTTGAGAGAGGGATCCATATTCTGACTCTGCACTGGAACGAGCCACAACAGCCTGTTTTCTGGAACTCCAAGACACCAAAGAATCACCAAAATAAAGACAATAGCCTCCAACTGAACGTCGATCATCACGATTGCACGCCCAATCAGCATCAGAGAACCCAACTAAAATCAAGATGTCCGGAACCTTTAATAGGAAGACTATGATGATTGGTGCCCTGGAGATACCTTAAAACTCTTTTAAGACCCTTCCAATGAACAGTGACAGGTGTGTGTAAAAATTGACTTAATCTGTTCACTGTATCGGAGATATTCAGTCTGGCGTTTGTGAGATATTGCAGAGCACCAACTGGGCTTCTGTAAGATGTAGGATCAGAGATAAGCTCTAAATCATATGTTGACAAGACTTTCCCACATGCAGGAGTAGGCACCGGCTTGCAAGTTCCCATATTAGCTTTTAGAAGCAAATCTTGAATATATTTTGATTGATTCAAGTAAAATCCTGAGAAATCCCTGAACGCTTCGAAACAAAGAAAGTAGGGAAGACTATCCAGATCTTTAAGGGCAAAATGATAATTCAACCAGTCAACAATATGTCATCCACATAAACCAGCAAGATAAGTATAGACGTATCATTTTTGAACATAAATAATGAGATTTCACTCTTACAATGATAAAAACCTTCAGTCACCAAAAACCTCCTTCACCTGTCAAACCACGCTCTTAGGGCTTGTTTCAGGCCATAGAGAGCTCAATGCAATTGACAAACATGATCAGAATGTTGTGGATTAATGAAACCATCTGGTTGTTCCATAAACACCGTTTCACTAAGAAAACCATTCAAAAAGGCTTTATTAATGTCAAGTTGTCTTATAGTCCATTGAAAAGAGGCAGATGGAGTAAAAACAATTTTGATGGTAGAAGATTTGACTACAGGACTAAAGGTTTTAGAAAAATCAAGACCAGGAGTTTGATGAAAACCCTTTGCAACCAATCGTGCCTTGTACCTATTAGCACTGCCATCAGAATTCAATTTTTTTTTAAACCACCATCGACAACCTACAACATTTTGAGTTGCTGTTCTAGGAACTAAGGTCCAAGTGCGGTTATGTTTCAAAGCTAGCATTTCATCCTTCATTGCCTTTACCATGTAGAGTCAGCAAGGGCAGCTTGATTGGAGACAGGTTCATCAGTAGCAATAGCGGAACCAACATAAGGTTGTTTTGGTTTGAAAATACCAGCCTTACTTCTAGTGATCATGGAATGATGAGAAGGAATTGGATAAGAAGAGGAAGAAACAGTAGTTGGAGAAGAGGATATACCTGCTGAGACAAAGTGGTTCACCTTCTCTGCTTCGTTTTGAAATGAAACAATTGGAGAGGATGCTGCAAGTTGAGAAGGCATTGACCTGCATGAAGATACAGAAGAAAAGGGAATAAAAACTGTAGAAGAAGAAGAGCATGAATCAGTATTTGTAACTGAATCTAAAGAGGAAAAAATGGAAGAATAAGGAAATTCAGTGAGATTGAATATGGCATGTCTTGAAATATAGATTCGACCAATAGAGCTAAGACATTTGTATCCTTAATGTAAGGAACTATACCCAAGAAAAACACACTTTTGTGTATGAAAATCAAACTTCTGTGCATTGTGGGGTCTGAGATAAGGAAAACATTAACAGCCAAAAGGATGAAGGAATCCTGTACTTTGTTGTATAGTTTTTGAAAAGGACTTTGATCATGCAAAATTGGAGCTGGAAGCCCAGTAATGAGGTATGCAGCAGTATGACTCCCACCAAAAATGAAGTGGTAGATGTGCTTGTGCAAGAACTGTGAGTCCTAGTTCAACAACATGTATATGTTTTCACCCTGCGGTTTCCTTTTGCTGTGAGGTGTAAGGATAAGAGTAATGAATTTGGACACCATTCTGAACAACAATGGAAGCTAAATTTTGATATTCACCACCAAAATCAAACTGAATAGCTTTAATATGACAGCCTAATTGTTTCTCAACTAAATATTTGAAATTAATGAATGCTGATGATGCTTCATTTATTGTTTTAAGAGGATAGATGCATGTGAATATTGTATAATCATCTATGAAATTAATTTAATACTTAAAACCAGATAAGGAAGAAATAGGTGCAGGTCCCCACGCATCACTGTGAATGAGTTTTAGGATCCGTTTGGATAGGTTTAAAAAAAAAAAAAAAAGCTTTTCAGAGTATTTTTTGTAACAGTGGTTTTTTTTTCTCTTTAAATTAATCAGTTTTGTGTTTTGATGTTTTTTTCGTAAAAGTACTTTTATATAAAAAAAAAGGGAAAAATGTTGTTTGGATAAAAAAGCACTTATGAAGTTTTTTTTTTATAAAATCTTTTTTATATGATTTTTTATAATAATTTTTAATATATAAAAGCTATAATATATTTAATTTAAAATAAAAAATAGATCGAAAAATAATAATAAAAAATAAATTTTCAATTTGATCTCGAAATAAAAAATATATATATTATTATGTTTTTTCTATTTTTGACAAATATTTATTTGGTATAAAGTTATAAAGATAATACCTAAATTAAAAAAATGAATTTTAAAAATATCATAATAGAAAAATACAAAAAAGACTCAACAGGGGAATGCGGGGGGAGAGGATGAAGAAGAAGAAAAAGCAAAAAGAAGAGAAGAAAAAAAAAAAAAGAAGAAGAAACACCAGAAGACACAATCGAAGACTGAAGTTTGGGGTGGTGGGGAAGGGAGTGGAAGAGGATTAATGAATGAAGACATTAAAAAAAAATTTTTTGAAAGGTAGAAATAAAAAAATTTTAAAATAAAGGACAGGATTGTTGGGGGGAGGGGGGGCTTACCTGGGTGGTGGGAGGGTTAATGAATGAAAACATTAAAAAAAAAATTTTAAAAAAAAAACACTTCAAAGGAAGAAATAGGAAAAAAAAATAGATAGGGTGGTGTAGTGGGGAGAGGAGGGGTTTACTTGGCGGTGGGGAGAAGGTTAATGAATGAAAACAAAAAAAGAGAAAAATAATGAACACCTGAAAGGATGAAATGGGGGGGAAAAAAAAGCAAGGGTATGCAAGAAGGGGTGAGGGTGTGAGGGGAGAGTTAATGAATGAAAACATTAAAAAAAAAAAAAAAAGAAAATGAATACATGAAAGGATGAAATGAGAATAATAATAATAATAAATAGATAGGATTGTAGGGGAAGGGAGAAAAAGCAAGAAAAAAAAAAAGGTAAGAAGAAAAAGAAAAAAAAAATAATATGAAAACTGAAATATATAGTATTAATACTTCAAGCTGTATAAAGTTCCTGTAGAAGTGATTTTCGGCCAACTTTGGGGATTAAATTGTACCAATCTAGAGCTACTCAACGAGTATGCTTTATAGCTTTGGAAAGCCCTATGAATGTAGTTTATTATCCACTAAACGGTTTGTGATTTGGGGCTTCCTACAATAAAATATGATCAATTTACTAAAGTCATGCAGTCCTGCCAAACAAATTTAGTGTTATGATATCTTCTTCTTGGATTGTTTATGTGCTTTTGATGAAACTAAATGGGTAGTTCGGAAATACAATTACATGATGAGGATTTATATTCTTTAGCTAAATCTTTATTTAAATGTGTTGAGGTGTATGAGACATTTTCTCTAGAAATATTGAACTCTTGTAATACTTCCTAGTACAGTTTACTCATTAAGTATTTGATTAACATTTAGATTTTTTAGGCTTGAATCTTGAAGTGAGATTCTCCATGAATTGCTGACTCTTTTAGAGGCCCTGATCTTTAATTCTAAGTCTCGGATATTTTCTAGTAATCATTATTCATTTATTTTTTGTTTAAGTATATTTGTTTATTGCTTTAAGTCTCCTTTAATTCTTGTTCTTCTTTATTCTTTCAGTTTTATGAGATATCTTGGATTCTTGTTACAGTTACTTGACCTTTGAATTATTCTTGGGTTAATTCCATCTGCAAGATATTATTATTTGTAATCATGAATAAAATCTTGAACGACTTTCTTGCAATATTGTTATTATGAAATTTATTTCCTATTTTTCTAAAAAGATCCATAATTGGATCAAGCATGTTTTATTCTCGAAAAAGATATACTTGTGATTTCTTGAGTGGTGCTTAGGTATCACGTTAGTCAAGTCGTCTCTAGAACGACCTCGATAATAATTCTAGAATATGATATCCTTAGGGTTATAGAATGAACCTCTGATTAGAAAGCACTTGCTAGTCTCCAATTCTATTGGTAACCTTATAAGATATGATTCTGTTTGTATCCTTGACTTGTTGTTGGCCAAGGTATTTAGCGTGGGCACCCTGTAAGGGTCGGGAAGGTATTTGGACCGACGATCCATGTCTATGGACCCGCTACTAGAGTAATCTCATCGTTGTGCCAGGAGGTTTGGCACGATGAGTAGAGGTTATTGTGTGACCCCATGGTACCCGGGGGATATTCTCCTATTGCTCGTGGTGTGTGAGGTTGAAAATCGTGATCACGTCTGAAGTAATAGGGTTGGTAAAATGTTTCTAGAAGAAAATTCTTTATGACTTTTTATTTTATGAAATTCAGATACCATATCTGAATGTATTATTTTATGAATCTTGTTTTGGATCAAGAAATGAGTTCCAATGTATTTCCGAGAAAAAGAAAAGAAAACTGATTTAAGATTTCGATATCGTCAAACATTACCCCCTCATTATGTTCTTTTGGTCACTTGTTCTACTCCTTTTCTTTTCTTTCGTTTTGTTTCCTCACAGATGAGGCTCGAGATTCAGGAGAATCCTTGAGCAGATAGTATTCCATTCGAGGCGTATTCTAGATGTATAGATGTTAGTATTTGTGTTCTTTGAAACTCTTGTACTTAGTGTTTTAAGTTCGAATTTTCTATTTTTGTACTAAATGAAGATGAGAATAAAAATTCATGTATTGGTTTTTAAAGGTTTTACTCGTGAGGTAAGAATTGTTTTATTTTCATGAATTCTAGAAGTCTTGCGTGTTGGGTTCGCTCAATATGCAGCATGTGACACTCCAAGTTCGGGGGCATTACATTCTTGGCCTTCCCATGTAGCAGAATCTTTCTTGTTTGGTTGTCCTTTGCACAACAAGAATAGGAGTTAAGAAACACGATGGCAAGGTTATCCTTGGTAATTTAGAAACACTAAGAAGATTATGTTGAATTTGAGGAACATGAAGAACCTTTTTCAAAGAAATAGAATGATTTTTGTCACATCTGGTGATCCAGGTATAACGCACCGTGCATTAAACTAATCCAACATGCAAGGCTATTTAATTCTTATTTATGGATCAAAAAAATAAAAATCATTTATTATTCAATGGAGTAATCCTCAAAACCAAAACTAACATTTACAGATGTCTCCAAAACTAAATACAATTCTGAAGAATAACTTACAACTAAATCAATTATAAATCTTCAATTACCCCTCTAATAAAATGAAAACATATTAAATCACCTATAAAAAAAAAGAGAAAAAGATGAAAAAAGGTAGTGTGAGCAATTCCAATCCTATCACATGTGAAAAACAATTATTTATATAAAAACATTTTAACATACATATTTACTCAATTACATGCATAATCCTTTTAATGAAATCAAGAGTGCTTATATAATGATCAATATAAGATTGGATAAATCAACGAAAAGAAAAATACCTCTCATTTGCATGCATAAATACATAGAATTTACATACATACTTGCTTGGATATATGCATACATTGATTCAAACTCTTCAATGTAGGAACTAGTATTAGATATCCAACTTAACTTTTCCCCAGTTAGACAGTCGTGTATGCAAACAAATACATATTATATATAAAAAAATACCTTTCACAATAAAACATTTTTAAGAAAACAGATTAAGAAGAGAGTTTTATAAAAATTAAAAAAGGATAGGAACCACTTATCTCAAATCTCGAAATCCCAACAATAATTAAAACCTAACAAAATGAAATCTCAAATTAAAAAGGAATTCAATCCAAATATTGTAAATCTTAATCTTCCAAAGCCTTAATTCAAACTCTACTCCGCTAAGATATTTGTAAATTCAAATTAATATTGAAAAAAAATTACTTTATAAAAATACATTCAGAAAATCATAAATTTAACATTATATAATTTATTTTAAAAATAAATAATTAAAACATAATATATATATATATATATATATAATTAAAATATAAGATAATGATATAATATAATAACAGAAATACTAGTAGCAGTAAGATGCAAAACGGAAGTCACCGTTTCCGGTGACGTTGTTGGCAACCAAACAAAACAAATATGTAATAAAAAGAAACATAATAATAACAATAATAATAATAGAAGAATTGAACCAAAGGTCGGGCAACTGAGTTGATCTTTTCATGGTGATCGATGACTTTAAAAGAAAACGAAATAGAGAGGGGGAAAATGATCGTTCAAAGAATTATTTTGAATAAAAAAATTACATAAAATATTTTTAAATATTTATTTATAGTTAAACTCAAAGAAATCGAAAATCCTAATATACAAATCTAAAACTCATATATCAAAACTTAAAATAAGATCTAAAAGATTTAATAGGACAAACCTCAATGAATCTCCAATATCGACACAATAAATCCTCTAGCTTGGATCTAATAAAAGGAGGGTAGGATTGGGAAAATATAAAAAGATATAAATCTAAAAACTGTCAAATTGTTAACTTAAATTTCTTTGAGCAGAAAAAATTGTCCCTCTCTTGGAGGAGAAACCTTCATTATATAGGAATAATACATATTAATCTTACTCCTATAAAATAGCTAAACTGTTATATATAGGACTGATCTTTGACCCTTGAAAAAGCTAATCTACCATATACAAATATATACAATCAAATACCATTAGAATCCTATTTAAGAAATAGCAAAATAATTAGAAAGATATAACTGTCCAGCTAATTAGGCAAAACACAAATGACCATCTAATTAGGCATAATCCTTCAACCCAAATAACCTAAAGATTAAATCTTAATCCTATATATAATATGGAAAAATTTGAAATTTATTTAGAAGTCCTTAAAATTTATAAAATATCACCAAAGTTCCCATATAAATCCACAAATAATAATTAAGTCCTAAAATTTGCTAATATTATAATTCTGATGACAAGAAGACAGAGTAATATCACCAACATAAAAAATTTCTAATTGATCTACATTTCCTATTATCAGTTTTGTCTTAACATGATAAGGAATTTTCCAATCAAGCACAACACTATCATGCATGTGCATGGAAACAAGATACTAAAACACATGCATGTGCAAAGGCTTTGTAAGAACATTTGCAAGTTGAAGATGAGTAGAGACAGGCAGTGGTTTGATGAATTCCAACTGGTATCTTTCACGAACAAAATGGCAATCAATCTCAATGTGTTTAGTCCGTTCACAAAAGATAGAATTCTCCACAATCTTGATGGCGGCATCATTATCACAGAAAAGTGGAATAGTAATGGATAAAGGTTGATGAAGATCATGGAAAAGAAAGCGCAGCCACTGAAGCTCACCTTTGGTCATTGCTAAAGCTATATATTCAGCCTCAGTAGAGCTTCTAGATACTCTGTGTTGCTTCTTTGATTTCCAGGAATCAAACCATGACGAAGAAAGATGCAAAAACCAGTCACAGATCGTTGATCGTTGAGTTGTTGCACATCTGGCCCAATCCACATCAGTGTATGCAGCAAGAGAAACAGATGCTTTTGCACTACATTGAAGAAAAATAGCTGTGATGCTTTGATATAACGAAGAAGATGATGAGCTGCTCCCAAGTGATTTACTGTAGGTGCATCAAGAAATTGACTCAGCTGATTTACACAATATGTAATGTCTGGTCTTGTATTTGTCAGGTAAATCAACTTTCCAATAAGCCTTCTATAAAGTGTAACATCATTGAAAGGTTCTGAGTCTATTTTGCTGAGTGTCTTGTTGGGATCCATAGTGAAAGGTTTACAATCAGCAAAACCAAATTCTTGAAGCAAGTCTATGGCATATTTTCGTTGACAAATGTTAATCCCTAAAGAATTTCTTGCAATT
>JAOXNR010049448.1:0-18129 GCA_028571225.1 Parsonsia alboflavescens | reverse complement strand
GATATGAGTAATTGTGAAATGTTGTGAAGATTTGGGTAAATAAGAAATTACTGTTTCAATTTGGGTAAAAATGAAAACGCCTCACTAACAAGTGCTTCAATTAAGTCTCTAATGATCAAAGTTAACGGTCAACTATTTTATTTTTTAAAAACAATTAATTAAAATTTAATCAAGTACCATAGGGTTTAATTCATCCTTTTAAGATTTAATTTATAAAAAATATTTGAAAAAATAATTTTTTATTGAAGAATTTATTTTTTCTTAATAGCTAATTTATTTACTTATTGAAAAAATAATTGTTTATTTAAAAGATTATGTTGATTAAATAAAAAATTTCTAAATTTTAAGATTCAAGAAAGATACTGTTCATTAAATATAAAACAGTTCTATTTTATTTTAATTTAGTAGTTATAAAAAATTATGTTCACTAAATATGAATATAAAAGATCACGTTATTGATTATAAATATAAAAAAAAATATAATATAAATTTTTATTTGTTTTTAACGAATATAATCCTTCTTAATTATTAACCTACAAATAAAGCCTCTTATACCTATTTATGCTTAATTAATTGTTTGCCACGGTCATATATTTTGATTTGAACAGTCATTCAAATTTTCTAGTATCTTTTAATCTCTTGTAATGGCGTATAACCGTAACTCTTTTTTTTTTCCTTTTTTTTATTTATTTAATATGTAATACTTCATTTGTCACTAAATATAAATTTAATATTTGGATGTATTTTTCCTATATCATCCCTTTTTGTTAATCCAAAAGCCTACATGCATTTTGAAAGAATGATTATATGACATTTCGAGGGGAAGAAAAAATTATCCAATTAATAATTTTTATAAAATGACGATTGATGATTTATATTTAGTAATGAAGAGACTATATTTTATTCTTCTCCGATTAATTAAAAATAACCTAATTATTTTCATAAATATTTAGGACTGCATGCAATTCCTTTCCTAATTAAACCGACAAAGTTAAGTTTTTGAAATCCAATTAGAAAACTTACAACGCACACTATCAGTCTATGTCCAATTAGGATTAGGAGTACAACAGTTCGTTTCCTTAACCAACTCAATCCAGTTTTAGAAATCCAACTAGGAAACTTAACACACTATAAAAGGAAACTCCTTTGACATCAGGTGTAAGAAATTCGTAGTCAGAAAGAATATTGATCACCATGAAAAAGGAAGAATTCAATATTCTTAAAACGGGGAAGGCTTCTCCAGAATGGTGTGCTCCTTTCGATTCAAAAACCAAGATGTTAACAGCCTCCTGTTATCTACCCAAGGACGACAGCAAAAAGCCATTGGGGGAAGACGCCCACTTCATCTCGGAGGATGTTAAGAAGATCGGCGTCGGTTCCTGGGCCACTAAAAGAGGAATCGACTCCGGCGAATATGCAAGAGAATTAATGACAAAAGCCTTGGCAGAATTCGAAAATCAGCCCGAAGACGCCGTAAATCCCTTCCCGGGAAAGCCCTAAATGAAGCTTATTTATGTACGGAAGCTCTCGGTTCGTCGACGGCGTGCCTCGTCACGCTTAGGGGACTCGGCGCTTTGGCCGGAGATATTTTGCACTCGGTCAACGTCTGAGACTCCGGATTTTTAGTTATTAGAGATTGTACCGTTGTGTTCCGTAGGCCAGCTCAGCAGCACAAATTTAATGCTCCCTATCAATTGGGAAGATCGACTCTGAGAGATACGCCGAAATCGGCGTAGGCGTTTGCTGTCGGAGTGGAAGCCGGAGACATCGTCGTGGTCGGAAGCGATGGATTGTTTGATAATTTGTTTGAATGTGAGATTGAGGACATTTGTTTGAAGGTGATTGCTAATGCTCCTGCGAATAGTGCTCGTCAAGTGTCTCTTCTTCGGCATTCGGAAACTCCGCTTAGCAGAGCTGCAGTGGAAAGTACGATGATGTTACGGTCGTTGTTGCCAAGATTTTCTAGGTCTAAGAGTGGAGACGCAGCCCTTAATCGCACAGACTACCTGACAAGGTAAGTGTAAAGTTTGGTTAACTTAAATGACATGTGAAGGTTTAAATCTTGACGAGAGCATTATCTCGAATTGATTTGACAAGTGTCTATCTTGATAAAAGTAATGTTTTGAGTTGTCAGACTACTTGTTATGTACTTTTCGTCTGTCTGAGAGAGATTTCGCCCGCAAAAAACTTATCTCTTTAAACCAAAGAATGGAGACGGAAATTGTTCAATAGATAGATATTTTTGTGAAACACCTGACCCACAAAAATTCACGTACATGTGTTAATGATCTTTTCTTTAATTCCGCAACATAGAAAAGATATATTTTTTTTCTCATATAATCCTCCTTCCTTTTTCCTGTATTGAAACTCTCTTCATTCATAGGGACGCTTTTGGCTTATTTAGTCCCTTGTATTTCAGTCAAACTACATTTTAATCCAAAATATTTTTTGGCCATTATGATACTTTATTAAGTGATTATCAACTGTTTTGATTTAAACTATCATTATTCACATGAACGATTTTAAAGGGAAAATTGTCAATTGTTGTTTTCAAATTTAAGATTAATTTGAATTGTGATTGAATTTAAATTATCTAGTAATTTGGATTTGGATATTTTGGATTAATTCAATTTGTCTATTAATTCCAAGATAACTAGAATTTTCTTTTCTATTTTTAATATTTAGGGTGGATTTTGGGTGAATAAGTTACAATTAATATTTTTTCCCTTTTAAAATAGTCACTTGTTTATCTGTGTGATTAGTTTTACACTGAGACTTGCTAGAGATTTGCAATTTGGACCAAAGCGATTAATCATAATATAAGAAGGATCATAATGACTGAAAAAAGTTGGAGATCAAAATATAATTTAACCTAAACATGAGGAATCAAATGGATTAAAAGCCCTTCATAGGTAGACTTGTCATACATATTTAACTAGATAGACACATCGCACAATAAAGTACAATTTTCTTATTATGATTTTCGCTCTCTCACTATTTATGGGTTATTAGTTACTATCAAAATTTTTAAAATTGAATGTTTACGTAAACTCATTCAAGGCTCTACGAACTCAACAAGTAGACTCTTAGAGTTTACGAGTCGCTAAATTTATATATATATATAATATATATGTATTAAATAATTAATATACTATCAAATAACATGATACACTAACAATTATATAACAAACCATATTAAACTACCAAAGTTCAAAGTCCTAGTTCTTGCAGTTCCGTTTTTTCCACCAAGCACCTTGGTTCATTCTTCGTTCAAAGATTGGTTCTTTTTTATGAAATTCTTTGTTTGAAACTTGGAAGAAAGAGTTGAGGACATGAGATTTAAAGTTTTAACTTAGAAGTGGAAGAATAAATATGAGATTTGGAAAATAGAGGTAAAGGTTTTGATGAATCGGTTATTGGTGGAATGAAAATAATCCTAAAATAGCCTGTTTGGTCAAATTTTAGAATAGAGATGAGTCAATTACCATACAAATTTAATTTGTTAGAGTTATTTAACCAAAAAATTGAGGATTTTTCTAGACTTGGTGAACTTGGTGGAATCGATTGATTTTACTGAGTTTATTGAGTCAACTCGTATTTTAAACGATTTTAGCTTACTTCAAATTTTGAAGCTATTTGACACGGTTACATATAATATACTTGTAAACTCAGAAGAGTTTACTAGTTAAATTGAGATTTTAACAACCTTGGTCACTATTTTGTCAAATTAAGGTTTTTTTTGTTACTCAAATGTGACTATTTGTGATTTTAATTAAACTAATAATATTGATTAAAAAAGGGGGGAAAAATAGAGATAATATAGTAAGAAATCATTAAAATACCTAATAAACTAACAATAATAACTTATATTTAATATAAAAAAAATATTTCAAATGACTTATAAATACTAAAAGATATAGTAATGTTAATATCAGTAATCGCTTTGAGAATCTGATTATTATGAATTTATTGCTTCATTAGAGCTATTACATCAGTTGATTGGACTTTGTTAGGACTTGGGAGACACAGAGTATAATTTGATTTCATTGTTATAGAGGAAGAAGAGTGGTCTGCAATGGAAAAACTGAAAAGCCAATCGTTTTAGAACGAAGTTATAATATAATAAATTCACAAATAATATAAGAAATAATATTTTAAAGAGAGATTGAAAAGTAAGGAGATTTTTTAGGAAAAAAAAGGAAAACTATCCATTTATGCACATGAACTATTTAAGATTCACTCACGATATCTAATTTTTATCTTGCCATCATATTCCAAGATAGAATCAGGTTACTTTTCTCACTTGATAGACCTGTGTCTTACTACTGTTCAAGGGTGAAATAATAATTCTAAATCTATTCCCACAAAAAATAACAATAAAATCCAACCATATTTAACTAACATGATCCGATAGAATTCACAAATGAAATTTAATATGGGTGGATTTTATTTTATTTTATATATATATTTTTTGTGAAAATAGACTTAGAATGACTGTTTTTAATTTGAAAAGTAAGGCACGAGTCTCTAATATGAGAAAACGGAGAGAAGTAGGTTGACTCTACTCTGGATGTGGTGACAGAATAAAAATAAAGATAAGTAAATTCATGGTGTATATGAATAGCTGAAAACAAAGTTTACAAGTGTTATAAGTGAATTGTAAATAGTTCATGTGTATAAATAGTTATTTTCCCAAAAAAAAAAAAAAATACTACCACATGTGACGTTGTAAATGTTGAGAAAGCAAAGTATGCTGTAACCATATACTATATTAGATTCTAATTTGCTTGGTATAGAAATTCCCAAAATATAATCTAAGTCTATTTTGTTAGTGAAAATCTCCTAACCACAGACTTTCAAGAATCTTCTAAGTTGAAACTTACCCCCTGTGGATTATCACCACTCACAAATTAGATCATTCAAAAAGGTCCAAAACCATGATTGTATAAAGACTGAATGGGAAACTTTAACTACCAACTTTTATTTATAAACATTTTAGAAATAATATAAATTCTAAAATGGAAGAGGAAACGAAATAATTATAAATCAACATTAAGAATTATGAGATCTTATGTATTGCTCACAAAATTAAAAAGAAAGGGAGATAATTAAGGGTGTTCACTTTCGATTTTTTACTATTTTTAAACCAAATTAAATATTTTAGTTGAAAATTTTGAAATCAAAATTAAACCATTTCAAGTCTCAAACCATTGATTCAGTTTGCGAATACACGATGGAATATATTAAATACACCTAATTTTTAAAGGTAAAATAATATAAAATGCATATAAAACAAATCAATTTAAATTATAAAAGTTTAATGGTATATATCTTGAAGATATAAATTGATATTATAGTTGTAGTGTTTATTGAAAAATGAGTTTTTATTAACCTTTTAAAAATATAAATAATTAAATAGATGGAGTTTGATTATATTAAGTATCAATATATAGGTTTTGGGGAAAAAAAAATCTTATTAATATAAGGCTTTTAATCAATATAATCCCACATATTTAGGTTAAAATATGTCTAGATCTTACTGTTTTTTTTCATCTATAAAAATCTCATGTATTTTTTTCATGTCTCCAGAATAATCCAAACCATCGGTCTCCGACTATTTACACAGCAAATCAGCACGAGACCACTTTTTAAGGGCAAAATGGTAAGATTCCTACTCCCCCTACCCAGCAACGGTGCAAAAAAGGGAGAAAAAGAAAAATCGAAACCTCGATTCAAAGAAGTTTGAGATTTTGTTGCACGAAATTTTCTTTTCCTAGGTTAGAGATGTGAGAATTTCTCAAATTCTTGCAAGTAATGAGCCAAAGTGACTTGATTCTGGGGTTGTCTTGTTATGGGATTCTCCTTTGCGGGGGCTCTGATGAATCTTGCCGGAGGAGTTCGAGGCGGAGATGCATAGAGGACGGTGGCTTCCAGAACCTCTGCTCGGACATTTTATTGATCCTGCAACATTATTTCTGCTCTTAAAGCATAAATATACAAACCTGCTGCAAGATGAAAAAAAGATAAGAGCAGAAATATATAAACCTGCTGCCAGATGAAAAAAGGACATCAAAATCAAATCTTTCATGCGGGCAGCCCCTTTCTCTTTTACATCCCGTGGCCAACAAATCCATTAGGGAAAAATAATTCGTTTTCATCCATCCCCTGTTTTCCCCTTTTTCTCTTACACAACATGATTTCAATCTCAACAAAAGAAACTCCTGCCTTTCTGCTACAATGGCCAAGCTAGCCTTCAATAGTTTTCTCGACGTAAATAATATCTGCAAAAAAAAATTATTGGGTTGGTTAACTTTTACCATTTTTGGATTTCTTCAATCACTATGGTCACCGCCTTCCGGGCTTGCTGGAACCCAAGTCTGACCCACGCAATCGCCTCGTTTCATGATTGCCAATTTCACCCTTTTGATTCAAAAGGATGCAAAAGAATGTCGAAATTTTGGTACAAAAGGAATGGTATCTCTCCCACAGTAATCCGTCAACTGTGGACCGAGATTTCTTCCGAGTGATTTTCCGCATTTTTGGATTAATTTTGGGAAGGGATGGAAGAAATCTTCTAGAATTCCCCAGTCCCTCCTCCATTAGAAGAAATGCAAAAAGAAGATGCAGTTTTGCAGATTTCCATACCAGATGGCATTTTTTCACCGTTGATGCGTAGGGGGACTAGGAATCTTACCATTTTACCCATTGCACGTGACTGCTCCGTCGTCTAAATAGCCGAAGACCGATGATTTAGATCATTTGAGACATGAAAAAACACAATAGGATCATTATGGATAAAAAAAATTACGTAGGATCAAAATTTAATTTGATCTAAAAATATGGGATTATATTGGCTAAAGCCTTTAATATAAAGGAAAATATGATTTAGTATTTACAATACTAATTAGGAATAATAATAAATACAGCAGTATTTGATATAATCAAAAATGATGAAATTTGGCTTTCCTTTGTAAAAAAATAAATTATAAATTATATGTTTCAATTTGGTTGTAGAATAATAAATTTTAAAATCAAATCAATATTTCGATTTGAAGATTTTTAAAATTAATATGAAATTAATCCAAACCTCAAACCATGGTTTTTTGGATTGAGCTGAATCGGAAACTAAACCTGTAACTGGTTCGATCCAAGGGGGAGAATTAGAGAAGATGAAAATCGACCTCTGTTGTTCAAACGGCATTGAACCGATAGGTTCAATCGATGAATCGTTGGACGGATCGGCTAGTGATCAGATCCATCGATTTCCTTAAAAAAATTCTCTGCTCGACTCCGTCGCTAGTGGCTTCTGTTCAACTCCTTTTCAGCGCCGGCAACATCTAATTTGCTAGGAAGAAGGGAGTTGCTTCAGCCCTCTCTTTCTCTTTCTCTACAGCTTTTTCATCCCCTTTCTCAATACCCAGCTTTCTTCAAGAATTACATCGCCTCACTGCTTTGCCCTTCCCACACTGCCAGATCTTGAGCCCTCCACCAGATCCACTCCTCCCAACATCCCTGCAGCATTGCCCATGGTTGATCCATAGCCTTCCAAACCAATCCCCCTACCTCGAATCATCCTGAACCTCCACCCCCTCCCACACAGCCCCTTTTCCATGTAGGGTAATTCGTGGTCTAATTAAACATCTTGTTATGCAAGAGGCTTCTCCTGCTTTTCTAAGGGCAACGGACCATCAGGGAATAGGAATTGGATGAGGGGCCCTCGCAGGAAGAATCCTCAAATGAGGGAGGTGTGTATCAAAGAAAAGAGTTCCCGTACATTAGCAATTTGAAATTGTCAACCCAAGGTCAGTACCTTTACCAACTCAAAACAGAAAGAAAAAGATAAATCCACATAAGATGTCTAGTGGTATATTCACACGCTTGGATGGATTATGTATCACAGAGTTTGTCGGATCACCTAGGATGGATTATATAAATTATAAGATTTTTTATATTTAAAATTCTTGATTTCAATAAAAGATGAGATCATGAGAGGTTTATTTTCTTAAATTCTTTTTATTTATAGATTTATAGGTTTTTATGGTTAGTTATAAATTAATCCTAAACCATCTCATGTTTTTTTCATTTATTTTATGCATGTATATTGTTAATTTGAGAATAAATGATATTATTTTGATATATTTCAATCTATAAAATAAAGATTTTTTAATTTTTAAATTAATCGATTCAATTATCGTTCAATTACGATTGAATTATTGAACCGTGGACCAGTAACTTTTCTGATTTGATGATCGATTGGGTTCTAAAAACATTGCCTCAAACCATGTATTCAATTTGAATTAGTTTAGATCGGTCAATTTGATCAGGTGGTCCTTTAAACACCCCCAAGAGATAATAAAGTTTTCAATAGAAAGATGACAAGTATTATTGAATGACACATAATAAGATACATAAAACTATTAAGATTCAATTACTGTTCAATTACGATTGAATCATTGAATCGTAAACCAATAACTTTTTCGATTTGATGATCGATTGGGTTCTGAAAACATTGCCTCAAACCATTATTCAATTTGAATTAGTTTAGATCGGTCAATTTGGTCAGATGGTCCTTTAAACACCCTCAAGAGATAATAAAGTTTTCAATAGAAAGATGATAAGTATTATTGAATGACATGTAATAAGATACATAAAACTATTAAATTTCTAAACTAACGTGAGGAATTTATTTTGAGAAAAAAAAAAAAAAAGAAGGCAAAATCGTCTGTTTCCTCCCATAATTTTTATTTTTTGGTCATATAGGTCCAATTTTTTTTTTATCACTAAGGCTCCTTAACTTTTTTATAGATTACCATTTAGATCGTTTTCATTAGAAAAGTATATTTTTCAATCATTTCTATAATTATTTTATTTTAAAATATTAGGAGAATTTTCGATATTTTATTGTTCATAAAAATTTTTTTTCACCCATTTAGTTTTGTAACAATTATTTCTTAGCCATACAGGTCTAAAATTCTTTTTTTTTTTTTTGCCATTGGAGTCCTTTAACTTTTTACATGTTGCCTTTTAGGTCTCTTTCACTCGAAAAGTATAATTTTTTGTCATTTTAGGGAAAAAATATATTTTATTTTAAAATATCAAGCGTATTTTCGAATAGGGAGAGCTTTAACAAAAAGGTTTTCCCCAATCAAAACTAGAGCTGTCAATTGGGGTTGGGCCTTTGGGGTCGATGCGACTCTATCGCACATTTTTTTAAGGGTTGAGTTTAAAAAACCTGATCCCAATAACAATAAGGGCTTTTAGCTCAACCTTTAAGGGTTGAAGGCCAACGAGGATTGAGAGAGGATCGGGCCGGCCCTTGAGGCTAAAGATATCAAAAAATATATATATATATTTATATTTTTTGTTGTAATTTCTAGGGTTTGGCCGTTTGACTTTAGGGATGTCTCTTATGAGTTGAACGGTAACAAGTAGTAGATATTTCTTTACCCAAAACAACTTGTGACCTTGTCTTCTTGTCTGGCTTCTATTCATTTCCTTTTCTTTTCTTACACATAGACCACCACATTGAGCACACTTAATTTCTTTTCCTTTATTTTTTTCTTGTTTTTTTTTTAGTTAAGAGTCTTTACTTCAGCGCCCACAGTCAGTCTGCCACCCGCCTCCACCACTTTCCAGTTCGTGTCTCTCAACTCTGAACTCTCCCTTTCTCACTCTCAATCTAACCCTTAGAAGGCAGATCCAATAGTCACGAGACTCACGATTGACTTACTTCGCTCTGCTTCACATTTGCTGCCGACTTCCTCTTTGTTGCCATGCTGACTTCGTTTGAATTTGGGTTGTTATTGGACACCTTTAAGCCATTGCACAAGCATGAATGGATGACAAGAATTTTCGATTTTCTTTCTTTCCTTTTCTTAAGGTATTAGTCTGGATCATATTTGGAAGAAACATCAATTGAATCAACTTTACTTTTAGTCTCATAGAAAACTTTTTATGTATTGTAAGCTTATGTCTTTGTAATTATTTTTTTAAAACAAAACTCCAGTTTCTTCATTAACTTGTGTTCCACAAGGAAAATTTAAAATAAATAAATAAAAAAAGGGTTGGCCTGACCCTTCTCTTGTGGGGTTAGGGTTTTGATGACCCTTAAAAAAAAATGATCGGCCTGTCCCGATCTTTCAAATTCTCTAACCCTTGGGGTTGGGATCGAGTTGGGCCGAGCCAACCCCAATTGATAAGTTTAATCAAGATAGCTTCACAATTTTCAATTGCCCCTTATTCTAAAAAATGGAAACAATCAAATTAATTGTTTTTCCATTTCTGGCTTTGAACAGTAACACACCAAATATTCTTGAAATAATTGAATCCGTCGAAGTTCCAAATCTAGATTTATCTACTATTGACATACCAATGTGATAAAAAAATAATTGTTACGAGACTAAGTAGGCAACCATTGAATAGTAAAATATTAAAAATGATCCCATTATTTTAAAATATATTTTTTTTTGACAAAAATGATTGAAAAATGTACTTTTTAGGTGAAACGGACCTAGAAGGCTGCATATAATAAACTCCCGGTGGAAAAAAAACCTACATGATCAAGAAATAATTGTTACAAGACTAAATAGGTGAATTTGAATTTAAAATAAAATAATTTTTTTTTTTGCAAAAAAATAACAAAAAATTGTACTTTTCGAGTGAAAGGCCGAAGGTCATTTGTAAAGAAGAAGAAGATTTGGACCCATATGGCTAGGAAATAATTATTACGGGGGCAAAAAATAAAAATAAAAATAAAAAAGAGAAAATTATTGTAACATTTCAGAATTAGTAATATTTTTGGATACAAAGCTCCTCTGCAGCCTGCAGAAGTAGCATATGATTTTATTGCCATGAATATGCATCAACAAGAAAAAATTTAAAACATTTTAAGCACGGTCCGTTTTTCGACTAGCTCTCTCATCAAATTCTTCTAAAGCAGCCCATAATTTAGGATCTTCATAATCATTTATAAGAAGAGCAGGCTTTGCTTCCATCAGTAAGTTTGATGGGTTTCTTGTTGTTAAGCCAATCACAGGAATCCCAGCTGCAACCCCTGCTTTGATCCCAGAAACAGAATCCTGAACATAAAGATGATCATGAATATTATGGGATTTAAACAGTACAATTTTTGCTGAAATGGGAACTGGTGAAAGACTTATTACCTCAAATATCAGAGTGTGATCCTTTGACACTTTGAGAATTTCGAGTGCCTTCATGTATGGATCTGGAAATGGTTTAGCTCGTGCACAGTCGCTTCCAACAATGACTGCCTCAAAGAAATCTGAAAGACCGAGCAGTGAGATCATGAGTTCTGCATTAGGTCTGGGAGCATTAGTGACAGCCACTCGTTTCAAACCACGATCTTCAATCCACTTCCGGAGTTTATATAAGCCATCAATGGGCTTCAGCTGTTCCTTTGCTATTCTGTAGTTTTGTTCAAGTTATGCCAAATAAGAGGCTTGAAGTTGTTATATAACAAGTTTGAAATTACATGATCATGGTGAATATGATGATAATAACCTTCTAAACATAGCTTCTTTGTCATCCACGAATTTTACGCCTCTTGCATGATCTTCAGGAAAAAGATACGTAGCAATATCTTCATTGTGTCTCCCAGCAATATGTTGAACAAAAAATTCCTCAGTAATTGGGACACCACCATTATATCCTATCTGTTGAAAGAACATGTGACAATAAAGCCAAGATGGCAGAAATCGGAAGCATTTGGGGACACAAGCATCTACACTATTTTTCACAAGTGTTCTTTGATTCCAAGCAATTCTTTGATTCCAAGCAAATAAACTCATTCAGAATGAGCATCAGCTTCAAAAAGCTATCATTATATATACCTCACAGGAAACTCAAAATTGCACTATAATATTTGGTAAAAATCTAGGAAATACAAGAATTAGAAAGAATAATTCTCACCTCTAAAAGCATTTCACGGAAAGCATAATGATGGAGGGGATCTGAATCACAAAGAGTTCCATCAACATCAAACAGCACAGCTTCAAGAGGGGCAACTTTAGAAAGAGTGCAATTGCTGCTCAAAGAAAATAAAATGTGAAGTAATCCATGTAATCCTCGAGAAACCAGAATTCTAGAAGTGAATGCTGACCTAAAACAGAGAACATTTTTTCATCTATGTAAATGATCTATGTTTCTCGAACATGTGATGTCCTAATTATCCACTGAAAAAGAACACCAATCAAAACTGAACTGTTAGGAGTTGAATTAAATGCCTAACCAAATTTTCACACACATTTAAGTATTTTCTAACTAAATATTTGTTACTATTTTCTAGCACGATCATAGCAGTTTTTAGACCCTAATCATAATTTGTCCAAAATTCATTTACTCCTCGATAATAGTTAAACCAGCATATTGATCTGACCTGATCCTATAAGAATCACAGTCTGAGAGCTGACACAGACAGTAAATCACAACCCTTCACAAAAGGGGATTGGAAATTTAGGGAGTGTACAAAAGAGAACAAATTGGAGATTATGTCAAGACAAGAAAAACCCCTAATAAGCCCTTTCAACTCTATTTTCAAAAATTAGTCCTTTCCTAAAGAAAATTAGGCTTTATAATATTAATGACTTAGCTCAATTTTTTTGAATTTTGAAAAGTCTTTTCAGCAAGAGATACAAATAAAACATAAAGAAGGATCCAAAATTGATTCACATGGAATGATAAACCTAGAAAAATTTAAAGATTCCTAAGATTAGGGCCAAAAGAGATTAAAACTGCAAAGACATCATTTAGACTCTGGTCTTTTTTTTTTTTTTTAATCAAATTCGGATCATAACTCAATGTTGGAAAACGTCTAATTAAACAACAAATACAAACAGCGAAATCAGTTCAAGAATCCAACCCAGAACATTTGAGATTCTCAAATGCAAATATTTAGCAATAACCATATGGAACAAAATTCAGCAACAGAAATTGATAGTATCGCATTCAAACAATCCACAGAAGAAACCAGATGAAAAGAGTACCTGTCTGCACAATTTTCACCATTTGAAACCGTCATATTTCGATGATAATCGAGAAAGATGTTGGGCTTCTGAAGAACTTTGAACTCAAACACAGGCTGATTGGAGCGGTGCTGATGGTGATGAAGAATATAAAGAAAGTGCAAAAGAATCGTCTGGGAATCAAATTCTCACAGCTAAAATTCCTTTTAAACTCCCCCTTCAATTCTTGAAACTTCCTCTTAAGCACCCACCTATCATTTTACTTTTCATTTTAAACCCAAAATTATATATTTGAGTGATTTCATCCACTTAACATTTACTCTCTTAGAATGAATTTTTCAAAGTTTTGATACTTCCTCTCACATTATGTGAGCTGATAAATAATATCATATAAGTAATTCACTGTAATAATCTTAGAAGAAACAAGTGCATAATAAACATTTCTATAATTCTTATTATTTTATTTTATAAGATTTTAAAAGTAGAATTATAAACCAATATAATATTCTGAAGTTAAAATTGAAATGGAATTTTATGGACAATAGAAATAACTCATTATTGAAAACTTTTTTTACCCTTGAGATATATTTATCTAATTCTTTCCAGAAGAAAAAAAAAAGAAAACTTTTTACCGATACAATTTTTAATAAAATGGTATGTTTTGAAAATATAAACTACATTTTTCTATTGTATTGACCTATGTTTTTGTTTTTGCTGGAACTCAAAAAAATAAAATTTTCAACTATCTTTTTTAATTACTTTTTTTTTTTGTAATTAGGTTAAAATGATTTTATTTTTTCACTTAATTATATATCACTAAATATCTATATTAAATTCTAAATTATTTCTTGTTTATAGGGAAAAAAAATTATATCAAAGTGCATTATATGAATTCTTTTACTTATGGATAAATTATTAAAAAAAAAATTAGAAGAGACAAAATTGAAAGAGATTCATAATTTAAGGGTTCCCTTTAAAATTAACCCCCTTTTTTTTTTTGGGTAAATTAAAGGAGTTGGTGTGGCTCTCTCCTCCGGTCTGTTCAAACTTCAAAGTAATAGAAGAAGGAAACAAAAAAAAAAAAAAAGAGAGAAAAAGAAAAAGAGTGGTCTTTTGCAACTTTTTCTCTGAAACGTGTGAAAAGATAGGAAATAAAATCGCACGATAGGAGTAGTAAGTAGACTAATTAATTTTTTTTTTAAAAAAAAAACTTTTCGAAAATAATAAATTTTTTTTGAAAGAAGGTATCACCAAAACATTAAATAATACTCCAAATTTTAAAAGTCTTTTCTTTCATGTCAAAATATTTATAATTAACATTCTAATTTTTAAAATAACTAATAACCTTTCTAATTTCACAAATTCACATTCCACACGGCAATTTCATTAAGGTCAAAAGTCAAAAATATTTTTAAATTTTTTTATTAAGTAAAAAGTATATTTCAACTCTTTCATGATACAAGTTAACTGCTTTTTAATCATAACTAAAACTATTAAGTCATGCTTGTCACTAAAACTAGTAATTTTGAAGAAGTATTAGATAAAAATTAAAACCATGTCAAATCAAAATTATTAAAATTATTTTCTACCTGTAAATCGTGTCTTGCCGTGTTCAAATTTAGTTAGCAATTTGAATTTTCTCTTATATATTACTCAACTTGTTATTAAATGTAAGTTATTTTAACTAACTTTTCTTATAACCAATTATATTGTCCTTCTAATGATATACTCCTAAAATGATGTTTAAATTTTTAAAAAGGTGATTAAAGGGTATTTTAAATAAAAAAAATTACCTTAATTTTTGTAAAAGGATGGTCGATAACTTATATTTAATGACGGAGAGAGCATCGTTTAATTAAGGTCTTAAATTCATATTATGTTTTTACTATTATAATTACTATTTTTTGAGTTTACCTCCTTCAAAATTATTATACTATAGAAATAAATAAAACTTATTATAATTAATAGCTATAAAAAAATCTATAAAAAAGGAAATTATAAAAAGTACTTTCCATATAAAATAAAGGAAGATTGGTAATTTTGGTCCCTACCTTTTTTGCTTTTATAAGTTTGATCCAAAATACTTTTTTTCATTCATCAAAATTTTTTTTGTGACTTTAGTCCATATCGATTATTTTAGATTTTTCAATCCTCCACATTTTATTTTTTTATGCAATTAGTCCAAATGATCAATTAACATGTTTTGGGAAATTTTTTGATAGATCAAAAAAGAGTATTTTAAGAATTTTATAAGGTAAATTATCATATTTTTCATTTAATTAATAACACAAAAAACCTTTAAAAAGTTATAGATACATAAACTACAAGAACATGCTCAGAAATCTGGACTATCACTTCCCGTTTATCAGAGTATCAATGAAGGCTTTCACTAGGCTCCATCAACTGTTTTTGTAGACAAGACCAAGTACACATCACAGAATACTTTTCCACATTGCAAAGGTGCTGTGCAAGAGGCTGCAAAACTAGCTTATGAATCCATTTTAGAGAATACCAATAAGGAAGAGTTTTCTGCAGTTTACAAGGTTAATTTGTCCAAGAGCAAGGCCATCCATGGTGAAAACTGATGTGAAATTCACTGTTTCTGTCTTTATTTTTAATGGTTACCAATGAAGAAGATCTCCAATACCTAGTCCTTTAACTTCCTATGCTTTCTTTCTTTCAAGAATCCTATCCTCTGCAAATCTATACCGCATGAGTATGCAATCAAGATAAACACGAGAATTCCCAAATACCATACAACCCATGCCGAAGATCCACGCTGGGCATTCATCTCCTATTTTGTGTTCGGTGGCAAAACATACATTGGAGAGGTGGCTCAGAGCAAGAAAGTGGCGGAACAGTTGGTTGCAAGGACTGCCACCAGATCACTTCTAGGTGAAAACTTCTCATGTTCATTGTCTCTTTAATAACAGTTCAGAAAATTTCAAAACATCCAGGCCTTGTTTTACACTTTTAAGGATCGTATTCAGGTACTCTAGCTCAAACAATCAAGTCTACGGACAACTTTTATGCTTCTTTGGATGGTAATAAGTACCCTGGAACTGATGCCATGCAAAATTTAGCTGTTCAGCCTGGTAAGTGAGGCCTAATAACATCACACGCAAGTAGAAGAATAAAAACTTAACTTGCAACTAAGATTATTTTCCTTGATTTGTTTCATGGTAACAAGATCAAACAAAAGGAAGACAAGATTACAATAGCAGGTCTACCATCGAAACATCAGGAGCAAGTATGCAGGTGAAAAATCTAGCCCTTGAGTACTCAACTCCAGCACTTAAATCAAGTAGATGATACCTTGTTATGTCTTCTTTCGGGCCAATGTTGTCATTTTTTTTTGCCAGACCAGGAAGAACTATCAATGCTTGTATGGCGAAACGGAAGATTGAGACAAACAGCTGGGAGCAGAGGAAAAAGCAGAGTGCTCAGTAGATACACAAGCTTTATCATTCTAGACCTTCAACATAGTTGTTTCTGGCACATTATGGCAGGTTCAAACTCATATTAGATGTGGGGAAAACTCATATTAGATAATGTCTCTTAGCATCAAATGCATTTAGAAATCAGCGTCACATCATCAGGTCTGATACCCTCTCTCTCCATCATCTGAAAAAGTTCAAGAGCTTCCTTTCCGAATCCATGTCTTGCATTATAACCATTAATCATAGTGTTCCATAAGACAATGTCTTCATCTGAGATTCCCTTAAATACGTCATACGCCTCTTCGATGCATCCACACCTACAATACCTGGCAAGAAGTGCATTTCCCACAAAACATCCGGATTCAAGTCTAGGTTTTTGGTACTGTTGGCTGCGCAAAATTAGGTTTCCAAGGGGGGAAAAAAAATTACTCCACGGGTATTGCAAAAGTTACAGAATCTATTTATATGCGCAGCCTAAAAAGACCAATCAATCCCGAGGTAAGACTGAACTTCCTTTTCGGTAATTTCTTTGGTTACGTACTCAATTGAAAAATGTTGCTTACTTGATTCTTCGTCCCTGTTAATTTTATGATTTATTTCTCATGATGTAGAGAAAGAGTTTAACTTATGGCAATGACGACCGAAATGATGAGTCCGAAGCATCTGGTCGGTGCAAAAGCCAACAAAGTTATATTTGCCGTCTCCATGGCCCTCGATAACCTTATTCAGCCAAATCAAATCCATCAATGCGGATGATGAAATCTCTTTTGGGAAAAGAGTATATTAATCAAGTCAATTGCATATTGTTCTGGATGAAGAGTTGTATTTGACCGGAGGGATTCCAATGAATTTGATAAAATACAAGATACATGTAATTTCAGCATATGTGATGTTATAAAATTAAAAGTTATTAAGAAATTAATTAGTAATTGGCTTTTGATGCGTATTTGATAGTGTATAATATCCTTTGCAACATTATAATTAGCAGTCATTCCCTTTTTTTTTTTTTTGTTATCATCTCTGTTTCTAAATAAATATAAAACAATAAACAAAGTATTATATTTTTCTTTGATTAAAATACTCTTGTATTAAATAGCTTATAACCTATTAAAAATTTTCTATTAAATCCATCTGGGGAATATATAGCAATATCTATTTTGAAATAATAACTTACAATTTATTGATAGATAAGTTTTATTCGTTATATATTGATAGGATAAACTTTCACCCTTTAATAATTACTTTTTTTACGAGAAATTCTTTGAGTCAAGCAATCCTAATTTACCACACAAAACCTCTCTAAGCAACTTCAAGTAAAGTATTCTTCTCTACTTGAGCAGATGGAAAAGCATCATATGTGTCTTGGTGAATTATTCTACCAGCAGACAACAAATCGGCAAATCATTAAAGAGTATAACAGTTAATTAGGAAAATGTATATTTTGATATATATATATAAATAGGTGAATTATTCTACCAGCAGACAACAAACTATATGACCGGCAAATGATTAAAGGGTATAACAGTTATTTAGGAAAATGTCTATTTTGATATATGTATATATACGGATTTGCTAAGGTACGCTCCGATTACCGTAACGAAATTTTTGCTCCGCTTGGTTGGTTGCATGAGCACTGTAGCAAAAATTCCGTTACGGTAACGGTTGGAGCGCGTATTAAGGCACCATCCGAAGCGCCCCTTAGCAAAACC